>JAQGAK010003994.1:0-13325 GCA_034696945.1 Lipothrix lubbocki
TCCCTCCTCCGCTGGAGTCCAGTGTTCCATTTTCTATATTATTATATTCACAACTAGATAAAGTACACCGAAAAAAAAGAGCTTTTTCGGGAGACAAAATTAACGCGTCTTTATAGGATGGAAGTTAGCGCGCCTTAGGGTCCATACATACTACGTGAACATTCTTGTCTGCACATTTGCGAAACAAATACGGCGGCTATGAATTTTGACTTCATTTTTAACGTATTTCCTATGTTTTTTTACTACGAGTGTTTTTTTCACCCCAGCATTACCGCTTATGCAATTTTTGCGGGTAACTTTATATCACTTTCCCTGCAGACGTTTCCGAAAGGCCCCTGAATTTCTTTACCCGGGTTCATTCGTAAACTGTTTTCAGGTATTTAAACCTAAAAAATCAAAGGGATTTTGATCTGAAGGCTTGTAAAGAATGACTCTAGTGTAAATGGCTGTGGTACCTAGTTTCTCAAGTGATCCGTGCTTAGGTAACGGGTGTTTTTCGGATTAAAACTTCCGGTAAAGTTTTGTTTTCATCAGTTTTTTCGGTTTTTACACTTAAGAAACCAAATATCCCGAAATATTTTTATCACACTATAGTCCGGGAGGTCTTGAGGCCAAACTTCATAACAAATTTGGCTGGTAGGTTGACCTTGCTGTGCACAATGTCAACGACTCCGATTACACGTCGATTCCGGTGTATATAGGGGGTTACCGTCCGGTGGCTGTGACAATCTTGCCTGCATTGATTTTCGACTTTTTGCAATTTTCCGAATTGCAGCATGGACTATAAGTTTAGAAACTTAAATTTCCTTACTTTGTAAGCACCCATGGAATGCCCGAATCGGATATTTTACTCTGGAAACTACCCGGATAAACCCCTTAATTTTAGATCGGGGTTTGAGACCCTGAATATTGTCCGATTTTAATGAAACTTGGTATGCACATGCAGAAAACTATGATATACTGATTTGCAAAGTCTAAGATACCATAGTTTGACGCACGACCTTTAATAGCGCACACCCTGAGTGTTCACGTAATGTGTGTGACCCCTGTAATATGCACATATATGAGAGTTGGAATTATTTACTCACAGTTCTCAGAATTTACAATAATAACAATTCTTCACCCGGTCAAGCACAGCACACTATCTTTTCGGTTTTATCACAATGTAGTCTCGGTATAATTATTATTCACTTCCTTTACCTTCCCGTTCTTTTAATTTTAATTTATTAATTCTGTACTATAATTGATCAAAACTATTCTGAACATCCTTTATAAACAAATTTCATGTAAGTTTATATAGTAGGAATTTACTTGCAGTATTTATATAAGAATTTACATGCAATTTTTGTATACGAATTTACATGCAGTTTTTGTATGTACGAATTTGCATGTAATATTTGCATGTAGGTATTTATATGTAATATTTGTATACAGGAATTTACGTTTATGTTTTAAATAGGAATTTATATGTAATTTTTTTATGACACGAAGGGAATTCCTTTGTACAAAAATTACATGTGACTTCCGACACATGTTGTATACTGCGTGTAGGATATATGTACTTGTAACTTTAGAAACATGTATTCTTTTTCCCTGTCAAAGGTTTCCACTCCACTAATAACACTTTATTATGCACTTCCATTGTTTCACACTATAATGAAATTCATCATATTATAGTTTTGATTTAGTATATTATAAGTTTTGTGCTAATGTTATTTGTTGCAATTAAAAAATTAGCAATAAGGGTAATGGGAACGTGTGGTTGTCATTGTATAACGTGGGTCACTTGTCAACTATACACATATTATATGCTATGTGTATAGTTATAACTATGTACAAAAAAGCTCAGGCGTCACAGGACAACAGGCTTTTCGAGGAGTCAGTCACAACAAAGTTCAACGAATGGACCGCTTTGCATATCTACCGACGATATCTCATCTTGCATTTAACATCACATAAAAAAAGAATGAAGAAATCTTGCATTTATGTTAACACGGAGATAACCCACTTTGCATCTCCACCGACGCTATGAAGCTTAACACATAAATAATCCCCAATAATGCCCCAATATTGTCAGCCGCACCGGGATCATTTCCTTGTTAAAAATAATAAATAATTGTGACCGCTTGTACAGGGGCATTGCCATAAATGTAAAATTCAATGGATTTTGTCAAGATTGGAGGGTCGAAGGGGAAGCAGACGCGAAAAGATTGTTAAGCACATGCGATACAATAAATTGACATAATAATACTAAGCACTGCCGTAATACATTGTTGTAATAATTATTATTGTTGTTATTGCAGTGTATATTGTTATTATTGTAATAATTGATACTTGTAATATATGGCAATGGCATCGTTCATCGGTCGTGGAAGGATTATTAAAGGTGAAAGGAAAAGGTGGTTGGTTACATGACGGATATAGTATATCATAATATACAACACGTACAATTATGGACTTTTGTTTTTTATTAGAACGCGCTGAGCATAATCTTTTGCTTATGCCATTATTTAACAAGGTTATATAAAACTCACTGATTGTGAGAGAAGACAAGGAGTAAGGTTTAGACTTTGGATTAAAATTGTGCCAAACCAAATTAAAATTCGTCATTGTAACATTATTTGCAAGCCACGCAAACAATTATTACAGCTATGTATAGTTATCATTGCTGACTGTAAAAATGCATGTAATCAAATGGGAAATTGATATACATAATTTTGTTTACATACGTACATTATATGTACAAATCGTCGGCGAAGCATCCTAAAGTACCAATTTCAATCTCTCCAACACAGAAGTTGGTACTTTAAGATCCTTCACCAACCATATATAAGTTTTGTATACATGGAAGAATAACATAAATTGCAATTGCACGCTTGAATGTCAATTACGTGTGTACAGCGATGTGGTTCCAAACAAATGTTTTTTCATGTCAGTTCATTACAGTTTACAACTGCGTATGAGTACGGAATTAATTGTAAGTTAGATGAAGTAGCAAGATCATTAAACCTAATTTCAGGCTGTAATTTGCAATTGCCAGGGGCCAAGAGCGATCAAGTTGTATAGTACTAGACTAGGGCTGCTTCTTTCGTTTTCATTTGTTTTCATACTTTTTATGGGAGTATTATTAGCATGCTTTATTATTATTCTGTGCCTTGAAAAATAATTCTGTTTTTTGTGAGTTTTTCGTAGAGGACAATACACTGGACTCTTGCTATAAGAGACTTCCATATAAGAGAACTCTCTCTGTAAGAGATCCTTTGAGCTCGCATATTATACATAGTTATATACATATATACGAGCTCTCTCTCTATAAGAGACTTCCCATAAAAGAGACATATTTTGGTGATTTATAGCGTTCTCTTATAGCAAGAGTTCAGTGTAGTTAGCGGACACAATGCGTAAACAGTGACGAATACTATTAAAAGTAATACTCACACAAGTCTAATGTGCCTCGTATTTCCAATCATTGGCTTCCTTGTGTCTGTAAATTCAATTGGTCCTATGTGCAATACTGTTAAGGATACGGATAAAAAACTCTAAGCAATTTAAGTAAATTGTGTTCACAAAATCGCACTCGATTCTTTTACACAAACATTAATACAATATTGAATACTAACGAAGTCCTTAGAAGTATTGATTGCGGCTGCGTGGTCACAATTTGAAATATTTCCTTAACATCAAATATAAAGCATCGAAAAATTCATGTAAAAATGAGAAAAAACATTCGTATTATATCACTTGGATAGTTATTAGTAATAAATTTTTTATTATTTGTACACATTAAATAATACATTTGTATCATTAAATTGTCACCTGCAAAATCGGATTTTTCAATAGCAATCTTATTTATATGTAAATACATGTAACTGAAAGTAAAGATAAAAAATACACGTGCATGGAAATGTCAAAGTCGTTTAATTTGATAGTTTAATTATGTATCATTATACCACTCTACAGCAATAATATTCGACTATAACTGATTCCAATTTATTTTACGTTTCCATGTCATTTGATGACAGAAATTATTTTATGTCTTGGAATAATATTACTAATGTGATTTAAGTATCGTCGGTGTAGATGCAAAGTTGGTTATAATATAAATATGAAATTGAACCACAGTAAACCTTGCAATTAAAATGATGGTAGATGCCCACTTTTGGGTAGGGGTCGGAACAATTCAATCCAATCCAGTTTTTGCAACTCAAACTAATTCCTTTTATGAATTGAATTGAAACCAAACAATTCAATTCCAAACTTTTCAACTCATTTCAATTCACTTCAACAAAATTCAATTTAATTCAATCCAAACAATTCAAAACCAGTGCCATTTTCTTGAATATCACCATTTTTTAATAACAAAAACTAATTTTTAAGAAACAAAAGCACTCTATGATTTTTAAACCATGCAAAGTAAGATAAAAACGATGTTTAGCTACGTGAGTCCATTATTTTTCTTTTGCAACTTAAAATTTTTGAGTAATTTCGTAGTTTTTTGGTACTCGTTTGAATTCGTTGAATTACAATTCAAGAATTTCAATTCAATTAAACTTCAAAACAATTCATTTCAAATCAATTCATCATTGTGAATTGAATTGAAAAAATGCTGAATTGAATTGAATTGCAATTCAAGTTTAAATTGGTCCGATCCCTACTTTTAATCTAGACGCTCATAGAGGTAGCAGCCCACTTTGCATCTTAACAAACGATATGTTGTTATTATGTTAAGGAAATCAATTAATTGACAGTAATTAAAAGTAAAGCAATGTCGACAATATTATACAAATAATTACTCTTATATAATGTCTCCCCGTCAATAAACATTTTTTGGATAACTAGTAATAACAATAACCGTAATTTTTAAATACCAAGGTATGCCCATAAATATTTTGTCGTATTTCAGAGAAACTCATAAATATTATTTTAATTAGCTTAACGAAAGTAGAGCAGATTGGAAAGAAAAACACATTTTGCTTATACTTTTTGAAATATTCGCTGTGCAATAATAAATTAGAAGTGTATGATTTTTGTGAAAACAATAAATTTGGACTTGGAGTAAAATAAGTTGTAAAAATTTGTTTTGGTATAAATTAAAACAATGCTATCTAAACGAGAGCTGTTTCCAAACATGTTGACTCTCAAGATTTTATCTATGCTGTGCATCCTCCCGATTGATTTAAATTTACGAACCCTCAAAGTTTCCAGGTGTTCACAATGGAAAAAGCTTTGCAGTCACTTTTATGAAGCAATCTGGGCCTTTCAAACCGGATTTATATTTTACAATGCTTGGTTCTTTGTTAAATATGAATACGATGGAGCAAATATAAAGTATTTTGCTGGGCCCCTCATCATCATTATTTGCAGTTTTCAATTTTTTTTCTTCAATTATATTTTCATGTACAGATTTCCTGACATGACCGTAAATTTGTTCAATGAGTTATCAACATGTTGGCCGAGTAAGTATATTTCTAATAATACGTAAGTAATACCCATAAAAACGTACTGTACTGAAATTTTAATAAACTGTTATAGAAGTGTTTTAAATAAAATATTTAAATGTAAAAGTAAAAACACGTAAATATTTTAATAACAGAATCAAACAAGATACGAAAACCATGGGGGTATTCTCGCCAGGAATTATTGGCAGTAATTTCTGCCCCAATGTATCTTAGTTTTCCGGTTGCGCACTGCTTGATCTTCATTCTCATGCCTAAATCCTTTCACTTTAGCTATAATCACGTGCCGCAGAGTTTCCAAGGACCAATCACATATGCAGTTTTGATGATGTACGAATACGCTGCAGCAAATGCATGGTGCGCACAGGCTTCTTTCGCAACATTTACGGATGTTATTTTCTTTTCCACGACCTGCGCCACGGTGAATGAAGGCGTCAGGTATGTTAGCGTATATTTGTTATTGGTATTTATTTATTTATTTGAATTTATTTTGTATTGATTTGAATTTATTTTGTATTGATTTGAATTTATTTTGTATTGATTTGAATTTATTTGTATTGATTTGAATTTATTTTGTATTGATTGGAATTTATTTGGTATTGATTGGAATTTATTTTGTATTGATTGGAATTTATTTTGTATTGATTTGAATTTATTTGTATTGATTTGAATTTATTTTGTATCGATTTGCATTTATTTTGTACCGACTTAAAACTAAATCACAGCGTTTTAAAAATATACTACCAATTAAAAAAATAGCCAAGTGGAATATAATTCAACCACCGATGGTCTAATGGACGACTGCAAAAGTATCCGCAAGATGCAAGTTTTGGTCTTGTACTTCAACGAAATGGGAAAACTGCTTCTTTTCACCGTGAAGATAGTCATGCTGACGATGATAGTCGTCTGTTTCTTCAACACCTTTCGCCTTTTTCAAGAAGACGTTGCTACTGCAATAATGGTTCTCGCACTAGGAGTCTCCATGACATTTATTTGGCTGGCATTGCACGAAAAAGCGTTTGAATTACCCGCGCTGATGGAGAATTATAAGCGAGTTGTCCGTAGAAGAACTGGACTTTGCCCATCCCCCATCCTAAAATCTTATCTGAGAAAATTATTAAAGTCTATTCGAGTCAGTGGCATTCAAGTTGGAAGTTTCCGGACTATGGACTCCTGCTCAGGACCGGCATTCATTGATGGAATTTTAAGTTATTTGGTGGATGCTTTGCTGACATTTTAGAAAATCAAAGACGAAGAACATTTCGTCGTTGAAGCGGCAAATGTGAACATCTTCTTGGTCTTAATATTTACTAAAGTGCAAAATTGAATGGTGCTGCCGGTCGGATTTTCGTAAATATGAGATGCAAAAATGAACATATGTAATGAGGTTACATAGTTATATGCATATTGGCTCTCTCTATAAGAGAATTCCTATATAAGAGAACGAGTTTGGTGATTTATAGCCTTCTCTTATAGCGAGAGTTCAATGTAATTTAATTAGCCTTAAATGGTATAAGTTATTAGTAGCACATAATTACATTATGTAAGACCGCCTTAAGAAATAATAAAAGATATACATAATTTCATAATATGTAACGCTTTTATTAAGTTAATAAAATCATTTAATTGGTTTTAATACAACTGCATACATAATTTATGGACATAACCTTTTTTGAAGACCCGGTAATGTTCCAAGCTAGATATGCAGATAACAGTCAATAAATATTCATATTGAATTAGTGGTGTCGTTTTATTGTCCATGCAAAAGTTTTACTCCTCAAAAGCAACTAATTCTCGTTTAATTATTGGCTTGAGAACATCCGACTGCTCTGAAATTCGAAAATTATTGAAATGGTATTCATTCCTGGACCAATGTATTCTGGACAAAATAAAATACTAGCAAAGTTATTTAAATACGTAAAAGAACAGTTTAGTTTAAAATTTTTGATTTAGCACTAGAACAAACTAAAACGATGTTGTCTAAACGAGAGTTGTTTCTAAACTGTTTGGCCATAAAAATTTGCTCCGTTCTTTGCATTCTGCCCATTGACATAAATGTAAGGACATTCAAAATGTCCAAGTGCCCGCGATGGAAGAAATGGTTGAGTCACTTTTACGAAGTAATCTGGGCCATCCAAACAATATTTGCAATGTACAAACTGTGGTTTTTGGTCCAATATGAATACAATGGGGAAAACATCAGATATTTTGTTGGACCAATGTGCGTCATTATTCTAAGTTTGCAGTATTCTCTGATGAATTATATTTTCATGTACAAATTTTCAACGTTGGCAATCAAGATTTTGAATGAGCTTTCGACTTGCTGGCCAAGTAAGTTTTATTAATGTAAATGATCCAATAACGAACACCAAAATCAATTTCAATTCATATTAGGTAACTAAAACGGACTCTCGCTATAAGAGATCTCCGTATAAGAGAACTCTCTCTGTAAGAGATCCTTTGGGGCTGCATATCATACATAGTTATATGCATACTAGCTGGCTCTATAAGAGATTTTCTATATAAGAGACTAATTTTGGTGATTTATAGCGTTCTCTTCTAGCGAGAGTTCAGTCGTTCAGTGTACCACGCGTATCACATTATTGGCAGTTGAAACCTATATATGATAATATATAATTGTTTGAAATAATAAAACAAAACAATGATTTTGTAATTAAAAATATTTAAATGATTTTAGAATCAAACAAAATCCGACAACTATGGAAATATTCACGTCAGGAAATACAGGTAAAATTTGCTGTTTTGCTGCAGCTGAGCTTTGCACTTGCTCATTCCATTGGCTTTATTATTTTGCCAAAATCATTTCACTTTAGCTATAACAGCATTCCGGAAAATCTCCAAGGACCATTCACATATTTGGCCTCAATGACGTATGAATACGCTGCGGCAAATGCTTGGTGCTCACGCGCGGCTTTTGGAGCCTTTGCGGAAATTATGTTCTTTTACACGACCTGCGCTATTGTAAATGAGAGCATCAGGTAAATTTTTAGAATTAATACTAGTTGTTAATACTTATATATGGGTATATTTATATTGGAATATTTTATATATTTTATATTTTCATCTCAACTACGGCGTCATAATTTTTACAAAAATGGTTATATTTTAAAAAGTAAATTAGAATGCAATTCATCGAACGAAGATCTACTTGATGCCTGCAAAACTATCCGCAAGATGCAAATCTATGTCCAATACTTCAACGAAATGGGAAAAGTACTTCTTTACACAGTAAAGATAGTCATGCTGGCGATTGCAGTCGTCCTTTTCTTCTTTGGCTTCCGCCTTTTCCATGTGAACCCAATACCTGCATTACTCGTTTTCTTGTTAGGCATAATGGATACTTGTATTTGGATATCCTTGCACGAAAAAGCGTTCGAATTACCTTCTTTGATTAAGGAGTACAAACAAATTATACTTGCAAGAACGGAAAATTGTCAATCACCCACAATGAAATCCTATTTGGAAAAATCAATCAAGTCAATTCAAGTTGCTGGCATTCAAGTTGGAAATTTCTGGACCATGGATTCTTGTTCAGGTCCGTCGTTCATTGATGGAATTTTGTGTAATTTGGTGGATGCTTTGTTGACATTTTAAAAAATCGGCGCATATTGTGATATGTAATACTTAATGCCCGCAGTAAAAAAATGATGATTGAATTGACCATGTTCTTCCTGTTGAAATTAATAATCAATGAGTAACATATAATGTAGACGGGCATTCATGTAGGTATGAACAATTATTGCACGTGCCGTTTTATAATTTTTTTTGTTAGTATATATAAGGATATTTTGTGTTTTCAAAACTGTGATATTACCCTACAATACTTCATTAAATCTTTCCTTATGTGATTAATTATATATTGAAATGGCAAATGAAAGCACATTACAATTGGTGGTAATTATATTACCAGATTTTACAATTTCAGTCCATGCAATTATAATGTACTAATGGCTACAAAAGTAGGTTATAATTATGTACCATTTAGCCTTAATTGTATTTGTATGTATTGCATTGACGCAAAACCGTTGATGGAAAAAACATTTTATTGTTAATTGCACTCTACACTGACCTCTCGCTATAAGAGAAAGCTATAAATTACCAAAATCAGTCTTTATATAGGAATTCTCTTATAGAGAGAGCCTAGTATGCATATAACTATGCATGATATGTGGGCCCAAAGGTTCTTTCACAGAGAGAGTTCTCTTATATGGAGATCTCTTATGAGAGTCCGGTGTACTTACGGTGGGACAACGGGGACAACTTTGAATTTAAATGTTTCTTATTTAGATCGAGGATGTAGATGTTGTACTATTAATAGAGGGATTACAAAAATAAAGTTCAATTTTTGTTTGCCAAAACTGGCATTAGAATGTTTGGGGGATCATTTGGGGAGATCTGAGTCGGTTTTTCCATCTATAAAAATTTCAGGTGAGGGGCTCGGGGGTCTGAAGTTGGTTTTGGTGCCTATTTCCTATGCCTCCATTATCAAACGATTTTGATGAAATTTGGCACAGACACTCATAAAAATATTCTACATACAATTATATTTTTAAATTTTCGAAATTTTAGGTTTTAACCGATTTTCCGGATTTTGCTCATAACTGGGGTTATCTGAATGCAAACTATTAGTTTTTGATAAATTCGAGGTTAGAAAAAATATTAGTTTTTTGGATTTTCAGCATAAGTCTGAAATCATTAATTACAAAATAAAATGACAAAATTTAACATGCTTGTAATACTTATATCGAGGTCAATAATGTCAATATAATCCTTGTTTATTTGACAACTATTTTTTTAATACAAATATCTGATGTAATTAAACAGCTATAAAATAGTTCTGGCATGCAATGGAATAGCTTAAATTATGTTAAGAAAATAATTTAATTAGACGTAATTACAAGTTGATGTATATATAGAATGTTCTCCAACCTGTTCTAAATACATTGTATCGTTCTATATAGCTGTCAATAAATGTATAAATTAAATTACCGAAACCATTAACGTGTAGAGGCGTCGTTTTGCCAATGCAGACTATTTTATTTTACAGAAACACCTAAACTCAGTGTAATTACTGGGTTTAGTATAGTTGATTGTGACGAGCTTCCTACTTTGTTGAAATTTACTTCATTTCTGAACCTATTCTTGACAAAATAAAGCAGCAAAATTATTTAAATACGTAAATCAAGAACGGTTGATTTCTCATTTTAATAAAGCAAATTTTGATTTTGTAAAAACTAAAACCATGCTGTCCAAACGAGAGCTGTACCTAAATTGTTTGGCACTAAAGCTTTGCTCTGTTTCATGCATATTGCCCATCGAAATAAACTTAAAAACATTCAAAGCTTCCAAATCCCCGCGATGGAAGAAATGGCTGAGTCACTTTTACGAAATAATCTGGGCCTTCCAAACAGGATTTGCAATGTACAAACTTTGGTTCTTCGTCAAAAATGACTACAATGGGACAAATACCAAATATTTTGCTTCACCACTCTGCGCCATTATTCTAAGTTTGCAGTATAGTTTCATGAATTATATATTCATGTACAAGTTTCCCATTTTGACAATCAAGACCTTCAATGAGCTTTCGACTTGCTGGCCAAGTGAGTTTCATTATAAATAACGTTATTTAAATTACCGTAACATAAACACAAAAATTTAATTTTTACAGAATCAAACAAAATGCGAAAGCTATGGAACTATTCTCGTCAGGAAATACTTGGAATATTTGCTGCATTGATGCAGCTCAGTTTTCCATTTGCATATTGCTTTAGCTTCATTCTTATACCGGATTCCTTCCAGTTTAGCTATAACAGCGTTCCGGAGGATTTCCAAGGACCAATCACATATTTGATTTTAATGTCGTATGAATACGTTGCAGCAACTGCGTGATGCGGAACATTCGTGGAAGTGATTTTCTTTTCGACAACCTGCGCCGTTGTAAATGAGGGCATCAGGTGAATTTTTAGAATTACTATTACCAATTGTTGAATGTTTCGCTTTTATATAAAATTAAGATAGTAAATATGTTAACCGCAATAACATCTTTTTTCAATTATAACAACTACAGTATTTAAAAATACATATTTTAAAAATAGTCAATTAGATAGCAACTCGTCAAACCAAGAATTACTTGATGCCTTCAAAACAATCCGCAAGATGCAAATTATGGTCAAGTACTACAACGAAATGGGAAAAATACTTCTTTACACACTAAAGATTGTCATGCTGACGATTGCAGTCGTGCTCTTCTTCTTTGGCTTCCGCCTTTTCCATGTGGACATCATAACTGCTAGGACTAACTCCCTAGCTTCGTATTAGGAATTATGGATACATTCATTTGGATATCCACCTTCGAATAAGCGTTCGAATTAACTGCGTTGATGGGGGATTACAAGCAGATATTGTAAGTACAAAAACTGTACTATGCCGATCTCCTGCAACGAAATCATATTTGGAAAAATCGATCAAGTCCATTCAAATTGCTGCCATTCAAGTTGAAATTTTTTGGACTATGGATTCTTGCTCAGGTCCAGCGTTCATTGATAAGTTTTCATGTAATTTGGTAGATGCTTTGCTTTTATTGTAAGAAATCGACTCGTAGTGCGATTTGTAATAATAGATGCTTTATAAAGAGTGAAAAATTACTAATGTACTTTTTTCTTGCTGTCTAAATTGTTAATCAATCAATACAATAATGTTTTTATGCGGACATTTAAGCTTAATTTTTTTACACGCGCCGTAATTTTTTCGTCGTTCGTTTAGAATATTTTAGATGTTGTGAAATTGTAATATAACATTAAGTACTTTATTAAAATCTCCTTTAATTAAATATGACGGTAATTAAATTTATGACAAAAGTATATTAAAATTGGTAATAAGTACAATTATCAATTTTAGCCCCAGAAATAAAATGTACTAATAGCTACAAAAGTAAGTTGAAATTATGCGCCACTCAGACTGGAGTTATAATCATGTATGAATTACAATGTCCCAGATTCGTAAAGTGGTAATTACATGCAAATTGAATAACAGGCAATTTTGATATTAATTGAAAGTTTCTTGGATTTGTGAACAGGAAAATGTTTTACTTTCTTTCAAATTTTTTAATAAATTATTTAACAAGTATTCAACTAATGCTTCAACAATGTAATCATTTATTTAATTTTGATCAAAGTAATACTTTTGTAGTTTAGTTTGGGTCAGCTGTGGCTTAAAAATGCCACGTGTTTCACAAATGTGTCAACTATAAAGGGGCCCTATTATTTGCGCAATCAGCTGAACCTTCGCAATTTTAAAGCGGCAAATTTCAAGATTTTGAACTTGTGTAAAACTTAATAAGCGAAAATGATATCATAATAATCATAGAAATAATTATATCAGTTCAGTTTCATATGTTATTAATCCCCATGTGCGACATAGAATTTAAAGAATTGATAAATCTACATATTAGCAACCGAATAATCAAAATCCCAGAAAAAAGACTAATTTTATTGACTTCATCACCATGAGTATGAGTGGGAACGGATTAAAATGCAGTTTCTGTCCAAAATCTCTGTCACGAAAACAAACTCTTGTTACACATGAAAAACTTCACACTCGACAAAATTTACACGTCTGTACCCTTTGTTCAGATTGCTTAACGGACAAAGGGGGACTTGAAATTCACATGAGAACACACACTGGAGAAAAGCCATACCAATGCACAACATGCGGAGTCTCTTGTATCAATCAACCCCTGCTGGCACAACATTCAAAAATTCACACAGAAGAGTAAATGTCAATACTGCAACAAGTCCTTCCGCCAGTGGCAAAACTTTCAAGACCATTTTAGACTGCATACTGGAGAAA
>JAQGAK010003995.1:0-13324 GCA_034696945.1 Lipothrix lubbocki
GAACAAATATAAAATAGCGCTTCTGCAAAGTAGCTGAAAAAAAAATTAGCACCTATGCTGGTTTAACCGACGATATAAAACTTACTACAGTATTCATGATGCTCAGCCATCACTGCTGCACCATTCAAAATTTTACTTCCACAGAGTCGAAATCTATTTATCGGAGGGAAGCTGGACACAAGGATTGGATTATTGTACGAAAACAGCCACATGATCCCGTTAATCAGGGCCCGGGGAAGTAAAACCCCACCATGTTTTAGAAAATAATCTGGAAACAGCGACATGCTCGACATTTTCCCTGCAGTGTAATAAACGTCGGTTTTCTTCAGGCGCTCTTCAACCGATGAGCAATTTATTGGGAGTAAAATAATTCCTGGGGAACTGAAAATCCAAAAAAAATATATTTATTTATTTCAAATAATTCGAAAAATCATCAGGATTTTTTTTTTAAATAAATAATTTATTAATCAAATTATTTCATAAAAACTTCTTAACTTACAAGTGATTTGTCGGGACTTTCGGATGCCCCAACTTCGGAAGCGGACACCCAATGGTTAAATATTCCGGCACATCCCGATCACTTTCCTTCAGCATTTTTGAAATGGCGGCCCCAGCAGCGGAAAACAAAATAGTGTCATATTTCACACCAAACTTGCTCTTCAACCACCGAATGGAATCCACAGAAATGTCATCGCACACACTGACGCAAAATTCCGTCCGTTCATCGCAATTATTATTCCCCGCACTATTGTCATTATTACCCTGACGCCAATAGCCCCGTTGGAAATAAGTCACAGTTTTTAAAAAATCCGAGGGAAGTTTAATATGCCGAATAAAATTCACTAGCGGATTTATCTTGATTTTATCCGTATCCGGCAGCAAATTAACTTCATTTCTTCCAAGTTGCGTAAAGAAATTTACTAGGGAGTAGCCGTCCATCAACAAATGGTGGCTTGTGAGGAAGAACAAGGTTTTGAATTTCCCATCGTCATTGTCCATGCACTTCACGTGCACAATTTCAATTTCCCACGCGCTGCGATTTTCCGGCCAGGCTGCTTTGCATGTTAATTCCGCTAGAGTCCGCTCTACAAATATTTTCAAACTCCTTTCTCCATTTATTTCTACTGTCGTTGGTCGTAGCCGGACATGATTTTCCACATTAAATTCCGCATCCTCCACGAAGAAACTATAGCCCAGAAAGGATTTCACATATTCACGTAATCTTGAGTAAATTAATTTCCCACGATTGTTCTTCCGATTCAGGATCCCTCGCACGTCCGATTTGATTTCTAAAATGTCCGCTTGTCCTTCGAGCGTGAAGAAAATTGTGTAATTAAATGGTCTGCCGGTTCGAGCGGCGATCACGGCCGTGGTTTCCGATGGGACGGATGAGAATTTTATAAATATTCGCGCCAAAATGTGGACTATGAGCATTAACGGGAGGAATAGCAAGGGGAAGAGCATGGAGCCCAGGATGAAGATCCCAAATGGAATTGTCAGCAAAATTATTACCACACTTGCTCTTGTACTAATTGGATGGCTCATTTTAAAATATTTTTTTAAGTATTAAATTTAAAATTATTTTTTTAATAAAAATACCTAGAAATGGTATTTATTTAAAAATAAAATACTTGGAAAATTATTTATTTCATGGAATTTATCCTTAAAATTTATCCTTGATAATTGGCATTTTAATTAATTAAGCTAATAAATATTTTAAAATTAATCTGAATTTTTACAATTTTTAAAAACTCATGAATTTATTGAAAATTTATGGGGAAACTTGAGAATAAAATTTCTGAATATTTGAAATGTAAAATGCTATAAAATTAAGAATTTTTCTATAGAAATTGCCTTTAATTACAGCAATAAATACAAATTATTCCACAATTAATCGATGTCGAACTTCCCAATTACTTAAAATCTGAGTAGAACAAGACTAATTTAAGAACTACAAGGAAACTTGAGTAACACATGAAAGAACAACAGTTACTCAACTGACAATAATAAAAATAAAATAAATTTGTAATGAAAATGGTATGCATGTATATATGTAGAGGAAAATGAATAAAAATTTCTTGAAATCCTTCAACTGTAAAGAAATCGTCTTTGAAATCTTCATTGTATCTTGTGTCTCTTGACTTTTCTTATATAATGTAAACAAACATAAACTTTCCTTCGCATTTTGATTTGACGCATTTGTCCTCCCGTTCATACAGACTGGTTGACCTTCCTGTCCTTTTATTAATTATTTACATAATACAATAACTGCCGCTGTAAATTTCTAAGGTAATCGAGTGCAAACACCTCTGCACAAATTATTAACGATAATTTATTTCTGTCATGTACGCATAATGATATGGACAATTGCTTCGTTATTGACTATTTTTAAGTAATGTAATTTCATTTGTAACAGCAGGACTGCGTGTTCCTAATCGAGTATTTTATAAGGATAAAAGCAGCATATAGCGACGCTCGCAAAGACAAATGAATTCCTGAGTTTCATTTCCGCAAGATTTGATTGATCTTTAATTATGCATTTTCTATTTATAAGTCAAGATTTGGTCAAGGACTTACAAGGTTGACAAAAGATTTTTCCTGGGAAGACCAATAATATTGAACTTGATATAAATCAACGCGCCATATATAAGCGCAAGCCATAAATAGTATTTACATGATATTTTGTTATTATTTTTATTATTATTTTATTATATTTTCATTATTCCTAACACTTTTATTTTATTTTTCATTAATTATTCTTCTCCTTCCATAATTGAAAATAGAAGAAATCAATTATGATTTTCTGATGTGCGGTAATTGTAATTATGTAATTATTTACTAATTCAATTCAATAAAATTCCACACCGGAGCAGTCGATCTGTTACAAGGCTTTCAAATTTAAGGTTAACAGAATTAATTTTTTTTAAATATTTTTTTGATAAATTAATTTTGACAATATTAACAGAAGTAACAGCACTTAAAAACTCATTTGTCATTGGTTTTTTAAAAAAAATTGCTTTTCAGCTCAAAAGAAAATTCTGTATAAGGACGCAGGATAAATCATGCGATGATAGCTTTTTAAACTTAAACGCACTTTTGTGTGTATAGTAAAAAAAGAATGTGTAAACACTTTCTTGAAGTCCTTCATCGTAATAAGCTATCAATGACCGCCGTGCTTGGAATATTTATTATTATTATTAATCTGCGGCCTGAAAAATGTCTTATTGGTTGGTTGTCTTCACTGCTTTTCATGTATACATGCAGAAATTGTTGTCAACATGAATTTTTAAATAAATTTATTGGAATGGAATAAAATTGTAACAAATTTATTGCAAATCCAATTTAAAGACAAATAAAGTTTTCAAAATTCCAAACTATTGCGGAAACTAAATGCAATAAATATAATAATAAGCTGATGTATGTATGTGTAAATTTTTTTATTATCACAGTGACTTGTATATACATCGACATAAATAAATATTAGTGTTTCTAGACAAAATCACAGGTAAATTGCCAGCAGTATATAGTTCAAATGGTTAAACTTGGAAAAAACAGGGAAAATAAAAACAAATTATGAAAATAGCAAATTACACAAAAACAAAACGCCAACAATAAAAATAGAGAACTATAATTTACAGGTTAAATAATTAAATAATAAACATTTTAAATATTTTTTTCAAATTAATTATTACAAGTTGTCATAATTCTCATGGAACAAAAACCACCTGCACATAATTATATGAACTGCTATAACATATAAGAACTTATGGGCTTGACAACTGTTTCAACCGTTCAATTTCCTCCACGAAATAATCGCTGAACTTGCAGGATATTGATGGCGGAATGAAATCCTCCCGGACGAAAAATGCTGGACAAGTGTACGGCTTGACCCCGAAAATTGTCATTGTGATGCCTGCACAAAAGAAATACGTCTATATAAGAAAAATTAATGCGTAATTCACAAAATTAAAATGTTTAATCCCCGATTCATGTATTAGAAATGTACGATATTTAATCAAATAATGGTTACATACAACATTTTTAATCCAATTCTTACCAGAATAATGATGCGGCGGCATAAGAACACACGCTCCAAATGCAACGTTGTGTTTCCCGACCCAGAAATTATTTACGGAGGGAAAGCTGCTCGCAAGTATTGCATTATTGATGGAGAATATCCAAGAAATTATGTTCATGATAAATCGCGGCAACAACTTTCCAGCAGGGTAGGAAAAAAGATCGGCGTAAAGTGGCGAGGTCGACGTTTTTGCTGCAATGAAGTAAGCATCGGTTTTCTTCAGGCGTTCTTCAATGGAGTCGCATTTTATTGGAAGTAAAATAATTCCTGGAGAACTGCAAGGAAATTAATTCAGAAGCAATTAAAATTAATTCCAAATCATTAACTTTTTTTTAATATTTGAAAAATCAAGTGTATTACACAATTTTATATTATTTTACAATAATAAAAATTATTTAAAATAATTATAAGAATTATTTAAAATAATTATAAGAAATATTTAAAAAATTAAAAACTATTTGAAAATAATGTTAAAATATTTAAAACAATTAAAAACAATTATAAATTATTTTTATTAAATATTTAAAATAATTAGAAATGTATTTATAAATATTACAAATGATTTGTAGTGATCTTCGGATGATTGATCTTCGGTAGCGGACAACCGACATTTAAATATTTCGGAACAACTTGACCACTTTCCTCCATCATTCTGGAAATGCAAGCTCCGGCGGCAGAATACAAAATAGTGTCGTAATTCACACGAAATTTATTTTTCAATTTCCGAATATCCTGGACCTGAATAATTCCATTTTCAACTAAACTACAGGAGAAACTTAAATTGGTGACGTCCCTTTCCCTAGAAAAAATATTTCTCCCTGGCCACCATCCCCGGTAAAATGAGACCGTTTTTAAGAAATCCGATGGGATTTTCATGTACCGCTTGAAATCTTCCCTGAGGCTGGAAACGCTATTATTCCCACTGGTAAATTCAGGGAGTAAATTTTCATTCGGACCCAATTGCTGAAATAAATGGAGGAATGAGTAGCCGTCCATGAGCATGTGGTGACTGCAGACGAATAACAATGTTTTCCAATTCTGACCATTTCCGTCACTTGTTGTTCTCACATGCACAATTTCTATTTCCCACGGACTTCGGTTTGCGGGCCGCCAGGAGTCTCTGCATGTTAATTCGGCTATGGAGCGTTCGGTGTATAATTTAAGCTCCTTTGAATTTTCCCGGTCGAGTTCCAGAATTTGTGGTCGAAGCCTCACATGATTTTCAATTGTAAATTCCTTGTCTTCTAAAAAGACGCAGTAACCCAAAAATGATTCCACGTATTCCCGCATTCTAATATAAATTAATTTCCCTTTGGCATCTTTTTGATTTAGCACTTGTTGCAGTTTAAGCTGCAACTCCGAAAGGTCTATTTTGCCGTCAGCGAGAAAGGCGACTGTGAAGTTAAAGGGTTGGCCGGTGCGAGCGGCGATGGCTGCGGTTGCCTTTTCTGGGACGGATCTGTAGTTTGGTAAGAATCTGGATGCACAAAAGTGAACAATCCAAATTACTGGCAGGAATATCCAGGGCAGGGTAAATGATGCGATGACGACTAGGGCAGATGGGAATGTCAATAAATGGATCAGGATCTTTTCCGCTCTTGTGAAAATTTCTTCCGGCATCTTATATTTTGGATATTGGAATTATTTATTTTATATTTATAAAAATATCCCTCCAACACTGTAATGTTTGTAATTCGGGTGAAGATTCACTTGAACAGACTAGAATATTTCTGGAAAATTTAGGACTCACTTGCATTGGTGGCGCTTTTTAATGTTCTTATATTCTGTTATTAATCTTCATTTATTTTGTATTTGTTTTGAATTTATTTTGAATTTGTTTTGAATTTATTTTGAATTTATTTTGAATTTATTTTGAATTTATTTTCAATTTATTCTGTATTTATTTTGAATTTATTCTGTATTTATTTTGAATTTATTCTGTATTTATTTTGAATTTATTCTGTTTTTATTTTAGATTTATTTTGCATTTACTTTGCATGTATTTTATTGATTTTGTATTTATTTTACATTTATTTTGAATTATTTAATAAATATTTATATTTTGTGTTTATTTTACGTTTATTCTGCATTTATTTTGTATTTATTGTGCTCACATTGTACTTAAGTACTTAATTTTGTAGTAAATGGAAAATCGTATGTGTGTTAATTATTATATTTATTATAATTTTCTTCGTATCCTTCGTCCTTTATTGTCTATACGGATGTTACACACTCAACGCTGTAACGTACACACAATTAATAAGGTAACTTTCCAACTTTTTTGGCTGCCTCTGACAACGTTGTTGTTGTTGTAGTGCAAGGTTTATCTTTGCTCTTTAATCATACGCTGACCTTTATTTTTCCTTTTTTTCGTTAACACTTTGTACGTATATGTACTCTCAATGTAATTACTTTAATATTGTGAAAAGTTTACATTTTTCCTTTAATCTGTGCAGCATCCTGTCCTCACAATTTGGCTGCACATGTGCGCTCACTCACAAGTCAAAAGGGAATAAATGGGATATAATTCCGTCCCAAACTCCGAAGGTCGCTAGGCTGCAAAAATCGATGTGCCCATATGTTCAATGTTTAGGACCACAGATTAGATGCATACGCTCATGACGACTGCAGTGCAGCAAGTCCACTGCTTTTGGCAACTGCAGCTTATTTGTCTTTATTCATTTACAATACTATCATATATTACATACATATATAGATTATATGTATGTACTTATACTTCCTTGCATATCTTGCAATGTCTTTTTCACATAAATCTAATGAATGTAGAATGTGTAACAAATAGCAAGGAATAATTCGGAATATTACGTAGCATAATAAAAATACACGTTTATTTGGAATCACATGGGATAGGAATATTAATGCATGCATACTAAACGCACCTCGCTCGTTGCAATGGGTCTCCCGTGCAGATGAATGTAATACATATTCAGTAATTTCAGTCTTATGCTGAAAATCAAGAACCGTAATTTTTTTTCTGACCTCGAAATTATCAAAACCTTATACATACACTGAACTCTCGCTATAAGAGAACGGTATAAATCATAAAAATCAGTCTTATATAGGAATCTATCTTTTACAGAGGGAGCTAGTATGCATATACACCAGACTCTCGCTACAAGAGATCTCCATATAAGAGAACTCTCTCTGTAAGAGATCCTTTGAGCCCGCATATCATACATAGTTATATGCGCACTATTTGTGATCTTTTCTATGATCTGATTTGGCCCAAACTTTGTGCACATGGACTCGGGGCACAAATCAAGTCAATATTAGGGTAGAGTCGTTTCGGAGTTACCCGGATTTTTTCATTCCTTTTCTTGTTCATTATTGTACGATTAAACTGTCCTAAACACTCTATTAATTTAAATATCCTTCTACGATTAATGTTCACGCAAACATCGAGCGTCTACGCCGCCCCTTCGCGCGCAAGCATTAAATTATCGCGAAGCAATGATTTTTACATTATTATCCGCTTCACACTTCACTAGCACCATTATAATCTCCCACGGACTGCGACTGACAATTCAAGTAGAGTAGGCTCAATAAACGATTTGATTTCCAATGGGTCTTCGATTTTTATGTGCAGAGTTGTTGCTCCGAAGCTTAACATGCTTATCAACTTTAAATTCCGTGTTTTCTATAAAGAAACTGAATCCAATTTGGAAATTAGTTTCTGTGGAAGACTACTGCGGAAAAGTTTGACCAGCCATAACTCGCTCAATTTTATTCCGATTGAGACAAAACCGGTGCCATGCGATTGAAAGTCGAATTCTGAACAAAACACAAATTTGGATATCTTCAGAAAAATTTTGTCGTTTCCGCGATAGAAGGCCAAAAAATTTAAAAAAAATAATTTTACTACAATTGTTATAATTTCTATCTCCGTTGTTTACCGTCCGATTTTGATGCAGCGCAAGAACACGATCATTTTACATATACAGAAGTTCAAAATTGGACAACGATATTGGATTTTATTACGTAAAAACTGGAAAAATCCGTTTGTACACAGCTTGTTGCGGCGAGGGTTGAAGATATTTTAGCCAAAAATAAAACAATCGATTCTTTGAAACTAAAATCAATAAAATGGGTCAATATTGATACAAAATTTTTAACAAAAATTATTATCTTCATTAATTTTATTACTATTTATTTATTTGTTATTATTTTTAATATTATTATTTATACCTTTTCCTATGCAAAACTTTTCCTGTGGTTTTTCCAAAATCTGTTAAACTAGATGTAGAAGGACCCGCAATGCCTCATTTGAAATATCCCTCAAGCCTATTTTGGACAAAATTGAGCATTTTAAAAATTTTGATTCGGATTTGGAAGGAAAATTCAAAATTATGATGATTTTATTCTTTTCCGAATAAACTAACCCGCAAACCTGAATCGTCATTTAATGAAGATGTGAAATCAACTACTAATTTAGTATGGATGTCATTAGTTAGGTTAAGATATTTTAGTGATTTACCATTTTCAGGGGACACACTTATTCTCTATAAAATTTCCTTCCCTTTCTATATTTGATATTTGGAATGCTTGTCAATCAGTAATATTATGATATATGGCTGTATGTAATAATATTGTGTAAATTGCGACCGATTTAGCAAGATAAACCTGTCAATCAGTTGTGATTACAAATATTGTTTATATGTAATTACATATGTATGTACATATACTGGTTGATTTAACTTGAAGTTTGAAGTATCTGTAGAATGAGTGATAGTGGAATCAAATGCTTTTTTTATCTTGTAAAAAGAATTGGTCCTGTAGAGATTAAATATTACAAAACAAAAAATTATCACCAATTGAACAATCAATTTATTGACATTGGATGACATATAGGCGTAATAAATAACGAGACGAAATACGAAAGAAAAGCTAGGATAAAGGGCAGGTGTTCACATTTTTTAAACAAACAGCTGCCTTATCAGGACAATTACGGCGATAATGACATGATTGATTAATTATTTCCATTAATTTTTCCCTTGGCAATCTTGAACCGACTGTCAACGAATCTGATTATCATAGTTCCGTCTGTCTTGACAAGAATACGGATTGGTAAAACCTTTTGACAACGTCAGTATGTAACACCCAGACAACAAACACAACTTTAATGCAATCGTGATTGCGTCAATCATTTTGAGTTGAGTTTTAATTATTTACTTTCAATTTAAAATCCAGTAGGATTAAATACAAGATCCTGCAAATGTTTAGAGTTTTTGCAATTTTTCAAACCTAGAGTGGGCAAAATTACAACACTCTAATTGCATTCATGTTTGTGTTCTGGCGTCGCGTCAGGTAAATTGAAATTATTAATTTAATTTAATTAGAAATAATTTCCTTATAAACGGGTACATATTGTACATGTGTGTATATAGGGGCTTAAACTGTTTGACTGCTGTTGGAAGAAAGGGTGACCCGGTGCCAAAAAGCGACAACTTTAAACATTACTGCCTTAATTTGGACAGTGTAGTTACGCATATTAAAATGCGGGTACGATTATAAAAAATAATCATTTATTTGCATTTGAAATGAAACCATTAAATAAATTGGCAAGTATTATAATAAGTATATATGTATGTATATATCAAATAAAATTGAAAATCACTAATATGAATGAGGAATACGCTCATATGGACCAGCGTGGAAGTCAAACTATGTAAACGTAATTTAGTTAAATATATTTCAGATAACACATTCATTTTTATAAGGTTACGTGTTTATTTCAGATACCCATTACGACAAAAATTTTAAGGATGAAGCGAAAAAGACTATTGATTTTCATTTTTACGACTGCCTGTTTGATGTACTTTATCGATTTCTCCGTAATTTTGGAGAACGAAACAGATTTTCACGACGAGAATAACTGTGAGTATAATTATGCTGAGAATATTAATGTTCGGAAAGTTCGCATTTACATAAATAAGTATTTAAAATACCATGTATTTTGGACAGCTCTGAAAAACATTTTTATAGATGTAAATAAAAATATAACTAAATACCTGATAATATTTGTAGACTTGGAGCCCAAGGGTCCCAAGTCTGTCCTGGTAGACTTGCCCGGTTGTGTCATCCCATTAGAAATCGAACATCCTGAAGTTCCGCAAAGTGATGCGGTCACCTGTGATAAAAGTAGACCAAGAATAACTTATCTGGAAGGAAATGTGAGACTAATAAATTATTGATTTACTATGTCAACTATGGAATAGATTCCCAAATATTTCTCTGATATAGAGTTTGTATTAATTATTTTTTTATTCATTTTATCTTGGCTGACGTGGTTCATTTTAAGAAATTTATAATGAATTTATTCACACAGTTACCAAGCTATATTTTATTCATTTTTTTCTTATTCATTTTTTCAATTTATTATTTTATTTATTCATTATAATAAATCTGTAATGATTTCAGAAAATTATCTTGAATGAGAGCTATAGCTCTGCAGACTGCTGCTATAAAGGAATCTTGCGAGATGCGGGGACGGATGAACGTATATCGTAAGTTTATACACTGAACTCTCGCTATAAGAGAAAACTATAAATTACCAAAATCAGTCCCTTATATAGGAATTCTCGTATAGAGAGAGCTAGTATGCTTATATAACTATGTATGATATATGGACCCAAAGGATCTCTTACGCAGAGAGAGTTGTCTTACATGGAGTTCTCTTATAGCGAGGGTCCGGTGCAGTTTGATTTTGTTATTTTAATTTAAAAAAACATTTATTATTTACATAATTGTGCAGTGTAAACTAATCATAAATAGAATATACAAATGGAATAAATTCCAATTGTTATTGTTTGCACTTGAACAGGAAATCGGAGGAATGTACAAAGATAGGAAAGCAGGTGGCAGTGGACCTGTACGACGCGGTGATGGTTATTTGTAATTACGAGAGGGAGGTGTACAACGACTTTCACGCCATCGTTCGTAGAAGAGCGCCTTCCCCAACCAATCCTGACGTGCCAAACGTAGTCATTATTGGTTTAGATTCCGTGTCACGGTTCCATTTCCACACTCTCATGCCAAAGACTAAACAACTGCTGGATCAACTTGGAGCGATTGAAATGCTGGGCTACACCAAAGGTATGAAAATAATACGAGAGTAAATATTGTCTTACATGCACGGACAAAATGCAAAATTTCAATTTCGTAATGTATGATATGGATTGATGTACGGAGAAACTCTTCAATATAAATATTTAATAATTTCTTCATCAACGGAATAATAAGTCACGCACTAATTTATATTAATTTTAAGTGACAGGTAAATCAATAAGTAATGTAGTAAATAATAGTTATAAATAAATAGTTATTTGATAAAACTTCTCCTGTTCAAATTTCTATTGCAGTGGGAGAAAATACATTTCCGAATGCAATAGCCTTCCTCACTGGCTACGAAGAAGATCAAGTTCTAAAATTTTGCTACAACCGATCCAAACCCATCAATGCTTGTCCATTCTTATGGAACAACCTTAACATGGCCACTGCTCTCTTGGAAGACGCACCAAGTCTGGCCATTTTCAATTATTTTAAGTTCGGGTTCCTAGATTCACCCACGCATCACTACCTCCGGCCGTTGATGATTGCTGCGTTTAATGACTACAAACCATTCGTATGTTTTTAATTCGTGACCTATAAGGATAGTATAATAAAGGTTGTCTTGATCAACGGCGTCGCAATCGACACTCGATGACGTTGTTAAAGTTGCAACAAAAATTTCGGCAGCTTTGCAACAATAAACACCTCTCTTTGCCGCAACTTGTCGAATCATGTAGTAGGACATCCAATTGTAAGATATAGGTTGTAGGGGTATACACTGGACTCTTGCTATAAGTGAACGCTATAAATCACCAAAATCAGTCGCTTATATAGGAATTCTCTTATAAAGAGAGCTAGTATGTATGTATTGTATTGTATGTCTTTATTAACGTGTATGCGTTTAACTATGCATGATATGTGGGCCCAAAGGATCTTTTACAGAGAGTTCTTTTATATGGAGATCTCTTATAGCAAGAGTCCGGTGTACTTGGGTGTCGTCCTATTATCTTTGCGTAGTCTCATATTCTCCCGCTCCTGATCCAGACAACCTTTCATATTATAGTACTATCCTTGAAAAATTATTATTTGAGTTTTATAATCCAATAATAAAATGCTATTTTTACTCTCGTACAATTAGAAATACTTGTTTCCCTGCGTTGGAAGTCGTACAACTGAGGAGTTTATTTTGGACCACATACGACAACTGACGGAATATGATTCTCCAATTTTCTCCTTTACTTGGCTAACTTCGTTGGCGCACGAGAATGTGGACAATCTGCCCGGAGCAGATATTATGTTCTCTGACTTCATTCAGTCACTGAACTTAACTAATACAATATTTATTTTCATGAGCGACCATGGTCACCGCTTTGGTGACCTCAGAACATCTTTCAACGGGTGGTTCAACGACAAATTGCCGTTTTTCACAATAACGATGCCTCCGAAAGTAACGAAGTTCTTGGGTGAGGAGCGCATTCAAACTCTGAAATCTAACGTGAGGTATAGGGGAATAATGCCTTAATTAATTATTGTTTATTTACTAAACCTTGTTGTCTAATTATAATATTTGGAAAATTTACGAATAATGGAAAAAATACTTTACTTAATTACTTTAATTTTGTTTAGAAAACTGACCACACCATTTGACGCGTACCACATGCTCAAAGATATCCTGGAAGCGTACAACTTAAAGGATTTCAAGAGTCCACAAATAACGGTCAATGGAGCGCCATTTCCACGGACACAGGGTCAATCCTTATTTACTCGGATTTCCCCGGAGAGAACTTGCGCTCAGGCGGGGATTCCCCAGGATTTTTGTGCTTGTGCAGACCTCCACGGTATGGATTTAAAGGATCCCGTTGTGGAACGAGCAGTTCGTCATGCAATCTCAAGGATTAATAAGTGGATACCAAGACGCTGTAGTGTTGTGGACGTAGCCCAAATCACTGCTGCAGCTAAATTAAATAACGACGAATTTATAGTTGGATTCACGACAAAGCCGGGAGGGTTTAAATTAGAGACCATGGGAAGGTTCAATGGGAAGCTACTCGACTTTCGAATTACCCGAGTAAATAAAATCTCTGGTGTTTGGTGTTTAAATGACTGGTTTCTAGAGTTTTATTGTCATTGTGATCTGGTCGGATTATTATCCGAATTTATTTTAGGCAAGAATCGTTA
>JAQGAK010003996.1:0-13316 GCA_034696945.1 Lipothrix lubbocki
TTTTTTTACTTTTCTCTGTACCAATGAAATACCGAGGACGATCGTCGGGCGGCATTTCTCAATTTAGTATAGAGGATACTTACCTGGAAGTATTCCTGCCAAGGTGTGGTAGAGTCATTTTTCCATACTTGAATGATTACATCTTTGCTAACCTGGTAACGAATACAAAATCAGTATTATTAGTGTTTGAAAGTGAATATGCATACATACAATAGCATACATATGTACTAATTAATTACAAGAAATAAAGAATAAGCGATCAATCACATACGTCAACATTATGATCTAGGGGGTCGTTCCAAATAATTGCCTTGGCTCCCAATGACTGAACCATGTCTAAATGTCTCTTTGTGTAATGCTCTTGAACTTGACTAATTTCAGTGTAGTTATTTTCTTTCATAAACGCTGCAATCTCGGGAGAAGAGTTCCAACATGCCGGATACACCTATGAGAATATCATATATAGTTTTAAAAAAATTACGAGGTGTGGACATGTAATAATTTATTATTTCTTAAACAAGGCCTACCTCATCCATCCCAAGATGAATGTACTCATCTTTAATTACGTCGTTAACTATTTCACTGAACAATCGTCTCATAAAGGAGTATGTAGTTTCTTTTGTAGGGTCGAGGATCTCATACGCAGCGTGGTTAGGATAATTAGGAGTTCCAGGATTCACGCCATCACCATAGCATGGTGTTAGTAATTCTGTAATATTTTAATTTTAATGAAACATATTTGTTAACAATTATGGCAACAGAGAAATATCAGTGATGGTAAATATTAAATAATTGTATATAACATATGTTGTAGGTTTACAAGTGAACAGGTTTACAAATTACAAGTGAACATTTCCATTCATTATGAATAATTTCGTGTCATACTAAGACTCTGACCTGGATGAGATTCACTTAAGACAAGTGTATGCCCTGGAGTATCAAATTCCATGATTACTCGTATTCCCCGGAGGCGAGCTTCATTGATAATATCTTGCACTGTTTGTGGGCTATAGATGAGGGCTCCAGGTATGTACGCGCCCTGAAGAGACAATCTTGGTTGACTTCATTTTCTTCACATATATTACACTTACAAAAATCTCTGCTATATCAGAGTTATAGTTTGTAAGCAACCCTCAGTAAATTTTAAAATGTAAACAAACCTTATCTGATAGTTCTGGAAAGGTTGTGCTGACAAAAGGGAAGCTTTGGTCATCAATGATGTGCCAATGAAATACATTTAATTTATTGTAAGACATGGCATCCAAAACTTGTTTAATAACCCTTGGTGCCAAATAATGTCTTGCTGTATCCAACATCAATCCTCTGTGTGGATAGCGAGGCCAATCAGAAATTTCTGTAAAGTTAACAAAGTAGTGGTTTCTGGACCAATCCCTATCCCTCCAGATTAGCTGTGAGAACGTTTCTAGACCGCGTAAGGCCCCCCATACTGTTGTAGCGTTGATGTTAGCAGTGAGTTGACCGTTAGAATTCCCAATGAATATGTCATCTGTGTAATAAATACTTTCTAATTTACTTCAAGTTCATAATTGCAATACTTTTTATGTGTATTTAAGTTATGTTGTCAACAATAAAAATTCTTCTTATACATGATTCGTATGTGGAGCTTTTGTCCAACGCAGGGTAAGTTGTGCAAAGATTATCCACTACATTTTCAGAAATATTGACGTAAACCGTTGAAAGTACTAGGTAGCCAGAAGCAGCATCAACCGATTCGGATTTTTGTGTCAAAACTTCATAAGTGTATCTCCCAAGTGCTATATTCAATATTTCGCAGTTTTGAATATTGGTGATGTAACGAAAGTTATCTTTTGAATCTAATGTGGCCAGCCTGGGGTCATACAACCATTTCTGCGGCAAAGGCCATGGACTTCCTGGAGGAGACGGGGTTCCCTTGATTGGATGAACACAATTATAAAATCAACGCTTGCCTTGATATATACAAATAAAGGGCTAACGGATAAGTATTTGTAGCTTTGCATTAGTGTTCGCTACGTGACCCTAAACTTTTAAGCTTTGATTTTAACTTTGTATGTAGATTAGTAATAGGTTTGATTACTTTCAGAGGAAGACGAGCGGCTAACTGATCCAAGAAACAACTCCCCAGTTGTAAGCAGCCTGTGAAAATAATCCCGATTATTAAGAAATCTGCCTTCATTATATCTATAGTAACTAAACTTTCTGTTAGTAATAAACTTTCCCTGAGTAGAAAATGAGTGCTACGAATACACAAGCCAACTACTGTGAGGAAATTTGATATGAGAGTGAAAATAGAATAATAATCTCAACCGGAGTGGACATAATGGTTTTATCTGATTAGACATCTCTGATGAAACAACAAATTCTCCCAAACACCTGTTCCATCTAATGGTCGACAAGGTTTAAAAACAATTCCTATTAATTTTGATAAGATTTAGGCTGTCAACAACGAGTGCCAGAGTACTGCAAAACTATAGAAAAATTTAATTTGGTATGGCATGTGGTGCGATATTTTTATAATTGATGTGTTCGGACTCGGATACTTATTAGATTTAATTGAGCATTGTTTTATTAACAGTTTCCCAATCAGTAATATAGTACCAGCATACCAATATATGGACTTAAAACGTACTGCAAAAAGAAATATCGGTAACATAAATTAAAATAAATGGTAAGAAATATTTATCATTTAATTGTGATGTTGCCGTCAACATTCTCTTTTATTACAAGGGGATAAAACATTAAGAAAAATATAAACTCCACAACGTGTGTATACTTATGTTTAATTCAATTCATTATTAAATTAAATTACTACCCAAATCCAACACCTCTCTATTTTCGTAAAAATAGCAAGAGCGTGAATCGAACATACTTTCTCGTGTGTTGCATTTACATTTTCATACCACACACTCTTGAAACACTTTCCAGACGTAAATAGCTTTCCTTGCAACTGGCATGAATGTATCGATTTATTTCATTCTTCGCGGTAAACTTTCTCTCGGCTTTTCTTCATTACACATTCACAAACCAATGTTGAAGGTAGCTACAAGTCGCTAGATTAAAATGCGATCTAAAAGTTGTATTTTTTGACATTGCCCATGAATGTCACTTGATAAAAACATCCCAAACTTGCAGTGTACATCCATTTAGTGTTTGTAACAGTTAATACAAACATAAGTTCCACATTATACTTACGTTATTAAAACATGAAAAGTTACTCATCGTTTAATTTGGTTACTGTGGCATACCATTGAGTTGACATTGGCCGTCCTGTGTAAACTGAAGTAATTAGTTTATTAGATTACATTGAAGTTGTCCACTACAAATAGCATTGTTACCTAAAAGAGGTACATAATCAACATAGTACATGTACATTGTTCATTACGCACAATAATTGATCTTACTGCTGTCAATACAATTTTAAAATACAACAACTGTATTATAAGTTCATCAAAATATTTGCAAAAATATTCGTAAATGAAAAATAACACTTGTCCTTGACGTAATTAAGCAAAAACAGTCTGAATTGCACACTAAAATACTTGCTTCAATGTACTTACATGGCATTAGGTATAAAATAATTCGAGATATTAGCTTTCATATTTTAGAATGCCAGCCATTCCAGTATGTGTAACTTGTAAACACAATGATTAGAAGGCACTGGCTACATTCAAGCGTCATTGTTCCATCATGACGCCAGCAACACAAACAAACAAAGCAATCCTCATTTGACATTGAGATTGAGTGTAGACTTGTGAAGGCGTATAGACTCTTCATTCAACTCGTCTATAGGTCTACTAAATGAATCTTTAACGTACCTAAACCTAGCAACAGCAGAGATGATGTAAAGTAGAATTATATGACAACATTCTGAACCAGCAAACAGTGCAAGAGTAAAATCGATTCAGACACGACGTATGCAAAAAGACCTTCGCATACGCGAATCGCCGTCATACATACAGTGTTTACGTTCAGTGGCAAAACGTTGATATTTCACAAAAAGGGAAAACATTGGGAAAGCAACAGTTTACTTCACACTGTGTACTACTTTACACAACATACACTAACGCAATAAGTGTAGCAAATATCCGTGTTTTTATCAGTGCAATTTTAAAAGGCTTTATTCATCACGAACATCAAATAATTCAATTCCTGTATAGGACAAAAGAAAAAAATATTTAACCTAAATATTGTTCTTTTAAGCTTTATTAAACTAAAAATTTAAAATGTTTGACTTTGGAAGCCTTTGGGTATGGCTTGTACTGTTCGTCTGTGCAGTGATAGCACTGTACACATACTACATGGGAAATACCGAATTCTGGATCAGTAAAGGTGTAGATACAATAACCAAGACCGGGGAATTGGCCACATTCTGGGATCGCGTTACATTTAAAGTGAGTTTACAACAATATGACCGGCGTGTGTACAAGCGCTTTGAAGGCCAGCGCTATGGAGGACTATTGACGTTCAGAAGTCCGGTTCTCTTCGTCCGGGATTTGGAATTGATCAAGGCCATCATGGTCAAAGACTTTGACCACTTCTTGGCCCGACGACACTTTGACTTGGGTAGTAAACGGGATGCTTTATTTGGCAAGATGATAACCAACAAGTCGGGTAAGGAATGGAAAGATCTACGTTCCTCCATGAGCCCAACGTTCACAACTGGAAAAATCAGGCGGATGTTTGAAGCCTTCAATGTGTGCGGAAGCAAGCTTGCGAACTACCTCCAGAAAGTTGGAAAAACTGACAATCAGGTGGATTTTCAAGATGCCTTTACAAGATACACTGTTGAAGTGATTGCATCCATTGTATTTGGAATTGAGACAGACGTATTCACATCTGAAAATTCAAAGTTTAGGAAAATGGCCAAGCAGGCGTCTCAATTAACCTTGCTACGGGGAATTAAAATGATTACCTTATTTATATTCCCTAAACTAGTTAAATTGCTTGGACTTAGCATCACTGACGCTGAGTCCATGGATTTTTTTATGACATTGGTTGACGAAAGTATTAAACAACGACGGGAATTTGGTGAGAAGAGGCAAGATTTCCTACAGATCATGCTAGAAGCTCAGACTGGTAAGATGAAGGTGGATGAAAAAGAGTTGGATACTTACGAAAAGGAAGCATTGATTGATACTCCTAGCACCAACGGGAAAAAGGACCAATCTGTTCTTTTTGACGATGAAACTATGGCAGCCCAAGTTTTGCTTTTTTTCTTTGCTGGATTTGACACTATGGAATCCCTACTTGTTTACACTGCGTACGAACTTGCATTGAATCCAGATGTTCAGGAAAAACTTGCTGAGGAAGTCGCACCCGCCATGGATGACAATGAAGGCCAGTTGACATATGATTCAATCCAGAGTTTAGAATATTTAGATATGGTTATTTCAGGTGAGATTTTATATATTTCAAGTGAATTACTAATTTCTCAAATAGCAATTCATATTTTAATGATTACATAACTTGTAAATACAACAGAAACGTTACGCCATCATCCACCCGCTTTTGCTACCGAAAGAAAATGCTCTCAAGAATACCAAGTACCTGGTAGCAATCTGGTCCTTTCCAAAGGAATGCAGATACACATTCCTATCGATGCAATTCATCATGATGAAAAATATTACCCCGATCCGGACAAATTTAACCCCGAAAATTTTAATGCCGAAAACAAAGCTAAGCGCCATCCTTATGCATATTTGCCTTTTGGACAGGGACCTAGAAATTGTATTGGTAAGTAATAATACAATTATATCTACATATGATTATCATTATTAAATGTACTTTTCATCTATTTTCGAATATTTTGATTGAAATAATCTATTATTGTTACAGCAATGAGATTTGCTATGACGGAAGCCAAAGCAGCTATTGCTCATTTAGTGTACAACTTCAAGATTGAGAAATGTGGCAAAACACAGGTCCCGATGCCACAGTCCAGGAAGGCCACCATTAAGAAACCAGCCGATGGTTTGTGGTTAAGTTTCCAACCAAGAAATTCCAGCGGTTAAAACGCTTAAAATTTTTATTTTGTTTTCCTTTATAGCAGTATTATAAACAAACTGTAGTTTCACTGCATTTAAATTTTCTATTTGATTATATATTGCCTTATTAATATTTTGAAAATTGAGTTATCGGTTGCTGTCAAAATCTAATTCAAGGTGTTAACGTACTTTGAATGCCCTTGTCTGTCACAAATTTATGTTAATATTTCATCGTTAATAATTTGTTAGGCTTAAAGGAAAATTAAAAAACTATAAATAAAATAGTATACGCTAAATAAATGAATATTAACGTTGTGTTGGTGTCGATATTTTTTTATGGAAATTATTCCGCGGACACATATTCCGCAAACAATTTTTAAGGCCAACAAAAATTCCGCTGATTACGACAAACTCCGCCGAAACATAAACGATTACTTTCCAATAACTACAGTAACCGTGACAGTAGTGTCACCTAAAATCTTGACGAATTTATTTACGAATTTAAAATAATTATGAAAGATATACAAATGCTACTGTTGTCACCTGAACAAAATTAAAAACGGCAATCGTAGCTATCCTTTTCTATCTGTATTGATCCAACTATATTCACCATATCTGTAAGATTTCAAATCCTCGCTTATATTCACCATCTCTGTAAAATTTCAAATGCTCGCGCCATGATTACAAAAAATTTCAAATGCTCGCACCATGCTTACAAAACAGGAGAAGCTAAGAAGCCATTCAAGTAAAATGTTTTTAAAGGGGTTCGTAATAATAATCTGTAGTACTGTATTCATATTACATTGGTTGTGGAGTAATCGTAACAGTACTTAGAGTAGACAAAACTATCTGTTATGCATGGATAAGTGAAGTAGCATTGAAAATTCAAGTTTCTCATCAGTCGCTTCTCCAACCTCTGAGGACACGCTTGCAATACAGTGCACGGCTCGACACAAACTTACCAACATACCTGATCACAGTATATTGAAAATACACAATGAATACCACCGAAGGTTTGATAATTAATACTATTACTCATTAGTAATAATACTCATAAATACTCAAAATAGATTCTAATTTTATCTTGATCAACGGCTAAACAAACATTTCGTACGATTAACTACTTTTATAGGGACTATTAAACAAGACAAGAAACACGGTACCAGCCCTAAAAATACCACTTCATGTGGACCAGTTACACAAGCCAAACCTGCGGTCCTACGCAAAACAGAGTCGGTTAAAAAAGCTAAAAAAAGCAGCGTCTGGGAGTGAGATCCTTCGAGGTTTCGTCAAAAAGTGTGGAGGTGAAAAAGCCCGTGCTCACTGAAGAAGAAGAGTTGCCGGACATTTAATTAATCTTTTTACACAAAAATCATTTTTAATGTTAATAAATATTTTAAATAATTTACAATTTCACCTCACTCTTCTTGCATAAATTCATAATTAATTATAATTTGTTAACTTTTTAATGACATTAGACAAGTTTAATTAATAGAGTAAATAATAAAAACGGGTTTTCTTAGAATAAAAAAAATTAGCTATTTTGAAAATTGCTAAGGTTTGTAAATAACAGCATTTCCAATTGCAAAGAATATAGCAAGGATTTTGACATATAATTTATTGTACCAATTGGAGGGATGTCAAAGTTTCTGAGTATACTTTTTTATACTTGAATATACTTGACCCATCATCTGGGTTGCAAACGTCATATAAGTACAACATGTAACTTCACAAACAAAAGCAATTGTGACCCCTATGCATTCTCGCTATTCTTTTTTTGCCGTATTACAAAATCAATTATTTAATATAAATTATTAACATAAGTTAAAAATAGTTATTTACAATGTCTAAAATCATTTACGTGTACTGACTTCTATACTGTTACTGTGAATTTTTAAAATTATATATGTAATTAGCACATGGTATAAACTGTACTGGTTACACAGTGTAATAATATGATTTCATTTGCGCCAGTGTTACTACAATTTGTGTGGAAAATAAAATTACAGGTATGCACGAAATAATTTGTGAATATTATGTATCATAGATGCAAGCGTAGTTTGTGTACGCGGGAAAATGCCAAGCGGAAAACTTTCCACCGGAAGAATTGTTGCACGGAAATTTTGTTGCGGAAAAAATTGCGGCGGAAAATTTTCCGGCGGAGTTTTTTCCGGACACGGGTATTTTAAACGACGTATTGCTGTATAATTAAAAAATAAATAGCTATCGTAGTAAAAATATTTCAAGTACTGCAACCAAATAGATAATATAATTTTAAGACCTTAATTTTTTCAATTTTTTAAATTAACCTTGAAAATAATGAATATGTTGACGTTACTTGTTACTACTTATATTTATATGCATACCATTGTGTGGTTGGGCTACAGACTGACACCCTGGATTCAATTGAGCGTAGCTCTGGACTTCAAAAGGCATAATATTTTAATGTGTTAAATTAAGTAGATACATGAAATATTAAAACTCATCAGCAGCACCCCAAATAATATGCTGCTAATTATCTGTACATTACTTTATTATTAGATCGAATTTCTGTTCTACTGGGATGGCTTTAAAGAGTTTACATGGGCATACACATACATTAGATAAAGAAGGTTGTTGAAACTGACCAACGCAGTAGCTTTTACCCAATACCCCCCGAAATAACACACGCTTGCGATTGCCTTATATGGATGTAATTTTGTACTGATGTAACAAAATATTATATTTCAAGAGGCGTAAACCCCTGTGCAACAGAGATTCATGTAGTAAGTAGTTGCTTAAAATTCAAACAATAATAACAAAAGTTTGGGGAGCTATCGCAAAAAACACGAATCATTTGAAGGTGATTCATCATCACTTTTTCCACCTGCAAAAACTTGATATGCATATACATACTACGCAAAATACAATGAAGTTGCCGAATCTTTCGCCTTCAGGCACGCGAAGTTATCGTACATGTCAAGCTTACTATACACTTTTAGTTGTTATAAATACGACTGTCAGAGCAGAAATGATTTCAGTCAGCAAGTACTCTTTGACGGATCATCGTTATAAGTGTGTCTTATCATCATCAGTTCTATGTGGTATGATATAATAAAGTTGAGTTGTGTGAGATAACACACTATATAACATAGCAAATTAATGTCATTAAATAACCTCGCTATCATACATAGCACAGAGGCTCGAGTTTAGTTAGTTTTAACTCTCAAGGTTAAATAATAGTTGAGAAGGAAATCGGCTCTCGTGCATTAGCATATACCTATCTTACCTTGTATCTGGACACTGAACTTAAAAATGTGGGAAGCCCTGTTGTGGACATTAGCTGCTCTTGCAGCCATCATCGGTGGGATCTGGAAATATTTAGATGGTAACGGTGACTACTGGACCAAGCGTGGAGTAGATTCACTGAAAAGAGGTGAACTGGCAACTTTCTGGCAACGTATAACTTTGAAAGTGTCCTTTATAGAATACGATCTGCGCTGCTACAAACGTTTTGAAGGCCAGAAATACGGTGGTTTAGTCGAATTCCGTGAACCTGTCTTTTATGTTAGGGATCTTGACTTGATAAAACAAATACTTGTGAAGGATTTCGACCATTTCGTAGACAGAAGGAAGCTAGACTTTAATAAACATGACAAATTATTTTCTAAAATGTTGGTTCAAAGTGCGGGAAAAGAATGGAAAGACTTGCGATCCGTCATGAGCCCGACGTTTACAACCGGGAAGATCAAGCGGATGTTTGAATACTTCAACAGCTGCGCTGATCAGTTTGCCAACCATCTTAAAACACTGGGAGAAACTGAAGAAAGCGTAGAGTTTCAAGATGCTTTTGGAAGGTTCACCGTATCTGTTATTTCTTCTATTGTTTTTGGGCTTCAGTCGGACGTGTTCACTAATGAAGACTCTTACGTTAGAAAAATGGTGAAAAAAATGCAGGCCGTTAGTTTCATCCGGATACTGAAAATCTTGCTGGTTTTCATTTTCCCTAAAATAGGGAAAAGGTTTGGAGGTACCATAACAGAACCCGAATCAACTAAGTTTTTTGAATCGGTAATCAGACAGAACATTCAGAAACGGAGAGAAACAGGAGAGAAGAGACAAGATTTCCTTCAAATCATGTTGGAAGCTCAGGCGGGACAAGTAAAAGTGGACGAAAAAGAGGAGCTGGACAAATTTGAAAAAGATGCACAACTTCAAGATACCACTACTGGAGGCTCGAAACGAGATCTCTCTGTCATTTTAGATGATGACACTGTTGTTGCTCAAGCATTCCTCTTTTTTAGCGCAGGACTGGACACCATGCAAGTTATGCTTACATTTGCTGCCTACGAGATTGCTTTGAATCCAGAGGTTCAAGAAAGATTGGCTGAGGAAGTTATTCCTGTCATGAAGAAAAATAATGGGGCACTTACGTACGAAGATGTACACAGCATGGAGTACCTGGATATGGTTGTTTCAGGTATTCAGTGAATAACTTATATTAATACACCGCTCTTTCCTAGTAACTAGAACAATTAACTATACTGGTATAAAATTGGTATCATTCCGTAACGTTCGTGTGCAACGAGTACATCGACGCTGGCGAAGGTGGAGATCTTCATGCAAATACTAATTAGGATCTGGCTTAGATTTACTACTCCACTAAAGCGCTTACAGTAATTTATATTAAAATGATACTTTCAGAAACTTTACGACACCATCCTCCAGCAATTGCCACCGAGAGACAATGCACAGTAGACTACCGCGTGCCGGATACGGATATTGTAATTACTAAGGGACAGCGAGCCATGATACCTATCAACAGTATTCATCATGACGAAAAATACTACGAATACCCTGACAAATTCTACCCTGAACATTTTAGCGCAGAAAATAAGGCAAGCCGAAATCCTTATGCTTACATGCCCTTTGGACACGGACCACGAAACTGTATTGGTAAGACTTAAAATTATAATGATTTATTTACTTCCAATAATCAAATTACTCAAATACATTTTTATACGTAGCAATGCGATTCGCTTTAACCGAAGCCAAAGCTGCCATTGCTCATTTGGTGTACAACTTCAAGATTGAACCATCCGAGAAGACCCAGATTCCTTTAGTCCGTTCTCCGAAAACTGCAAGACCGGAGAGTTGCTGGCTCAAATTTCAAGCAAGACGTTCACAAGATTGATTCTATCTATGAGTACTGAAGTATCTATATAGTTACCGACTGCTCTCATGACGAAACGTTGAGATGATTTTTACTCATGCGATTTATTTTCAAAACAATATTTGTGGTTTATACATATGTACATGACTGTAATGACAATGGAAGTTTTACACATACTGAAATAATGTAAGCACACAAGCCAATACCGGTTTCATTGTGTCTAAAATTTTATTAAATACGTTTGTATTTAAAATGTTAAGATTTAAAATCAACACTCGCATGTTCAATACTCGTTAAATATACTTAAACTAGAAAAAGTAAATGGACATATCTGTATAATTAACGTTTCAAACTGACATTAAAATACTTCATAATATTAAAATCTCTATACTGACGCCAAATCGTGGAAGCCTGTAAAAGGATAAAATTACGAACTACAGCTACCTTGAAGGTACATACTTACCTATATTAATACCTAATTATATGTCAAATTTATATTTCATATCATATAGCCTCAGACGATGTTACGAACGTAATTTGCCTAATCACACTTTCAACTTATGCCTAGACAGGCTAATCGATAGTGTGAAGGAAGCTAAACGAAAAGTAAATATATCTACGTAATGAACCACAAATATGTATTCAAGTTGGTTCAATATTTTCAGCAAATTATAACATTGATTTAGGCAGACTCCAAAAGTCCAAATCGTTCAAGAATTGCACCACAAGAAAATTTCATATAAGAATCAGAGCATCATCTACATACTACAATAAGCTATACTTACTGCATAAATAAGCCTCTCAATAAAAGCTCCAGATGGTTTCACTTTCATGAATGCAGTAATAAGTATTCGCATAATAAGAGAGCAAATAAGTTTAACTTCTTGGAAGTCTTGGATGTTCAAATGCTGCCAAAATCCTGAAGAAGGAGATGGCAACAAAAAAAAACAACTGCACTTCCTTACGACTCAACTTCATGCTCATTGGAGTCACGACTTGTCTAGAGGCAATAGAGAATATATAAAAGCTTATGTCATAAAATTAACCAGTGTTCAAGAGCGGGGATATGCTGGAGTATAGTTCCTGAGCTATACTGTTACCACGAACTATCTGTACACACAAAATCCCCTGTTTACTATATATTTTGTCTTAACGAATCCCACACTTTTATCATCACTAACGCACATTTTGTCTGTCTCTGTCTCTAACTCTAGCCTCTATAGTTATGTATGTAGGAATTTTGCCAGTCTCACCGACAACGCTGGTTTGGCTTAGTAGTAATAAAGTATAACTCCGTAAAGGAAGAGAGACCAACCCACGTTTATCAATTTGAGCAGACGAATAACCTAGCAGTATAACGTAGTAAAGCCGGTGCGTGGTAAACTTTGAAGATATTTAAGTATACAATTCGGTGGAAATAATTCTGTTACTAGCTGTTAGCCCGTGCTCCGCACGGGTAATAAGGTGTCTTTTTTATAATAATTATAAAATAAATAATTTCATGAATTTTTGTTTTATTTTAATTTTAATATTTTAACTTTAACATTTTGATTTTAATATTTTGATTTTAATATTTTGATTTTAATATTTTGATTTTAATATTTTGATTTTAATATTTTAATTTTATTATTTTAATTTTAATATTTTAATTTTAATATTTTAATTTTAATATTTTAATTTTATTATTTTAATTTTAATATTTTAATTTTAATATTTTTTTAAAATATTTTAAGTTTAATATTTTTTTAAAAGTATTTTAAGTTTAATATTTTTTTAAAATATTTTAAGTTTAATATTTTAATTTTAATATTATAATAAATTGTTTAAATATTGTATAAAAATTTTTATTTTAATATTGTATAAATTATTTTAATAATTTATAATTTATTTTAATATTTTATAATGTATGTTAATAATTTAAAAATTATTTTAATATTTAATAATTTATTTTAATATTTTATAATTTATTTTAATATTTTATAATTTATTTCAATATTTTATAATTTATTTCAATATTTTATAATTTATGTAAATAGTTTATAAATTTTTATAATTATAATTTTTTATTATAATTACATACTTTGTGATGTGAATGTGATTGGGTTATTATGCCTTAAATATGTGGGATCATTCAAGTAAAGATGATTAATAACAGCTTGGTGTGGGTATGTGCTATGTGT
>JAQGAK010003997.1:0-13316 GCA_034696945.1 Lipothrix lubbocki
AGGGGCGACCAATAATAAAGGACGTCAGATTTGGCCCTAATGACTCATACATTCAGTCACACGCTGTCATATTTAGCCCATATGACTGACTGACTATTACCATGACGTAATATGTGGCACACCCCTAACAATTTAACCTTAATAGTCAGTCAAGCCATGTGGCATTCACGTTACGGTTTGCATTTTAAACTAAATTAAACCTTGAAGTCGGTTTTTATTAATAATAATTATATAAATTACAATAATTATTATTGTAATTTATTATTGAATTGGAATTTGTGATATTCCATTAAGATTTTCGTCACAATCATATGTATACATATATCTATTATCCTATAAACAAACAATGGAGTTCGAATCGACGGTATTGCAGGTACGCACGAGCACTTGTTGATCGGCTACACGGAAGTACAAGAAGATGATCACAGCGTAAGAAAAAAATATTTGTAATTGTGTATAAGATGTATGTATGTGGCATAATGTTATTGTAAATGGCTAAATGTTATAATCAGGGAAGATTTTTTTATGTATTAAATTTTAATTGGGGATGTTTATTGGTATAAATTGTAGAAGTATGTCACCAACCAAACGTTTACGAATAAAAGACACAGGATGTGATTAACATCACCGCATTGAAACACCTCGTTTCAGGAAGTTCCGATGAAATATTTAAACTTGTTAACATGGACGCCCGAGTGGAACATGGTTGCCCTCAGTCTTCAGAAACAAAACTGTAAATTAACAGAGCTACCAGAGTTTTGCAACATTTTTGAAGAAAACTTTAAAAGGTTGTCGCTGAAGAGGCCAATATGAATAACTTACAGCAAGCAAAACTAACAACTTACAGCAAAAATATTATCAAAAATGATTGACATCAATCGAATATTTGGTTAATTATGAAAGATTTGAAATTATTGCAAGCTTTCTTTTACAAGCTGTTAACACATTCAGGGGACTTCAAGATTTCGAAAATGATTAGTTGCAGGCAGTTATTTCACCAACTGTGAAATATAAAAATGATTACGTCTATGTTGAGGTTTATTCATATATTTATGTTTACAGTCAATATTTTTGAGATTCATTTTACATTATACAGAAACCATTGCAGGAACATGCATGTGGTGGTGGAGGGGAGAGAGAAAATACTTCAGTACCTCCCGCATCTTTTTTCCAATGCTACAACAAAGTATTCATTTTGGCGCTCCAAGTCCTAGAAAATATTCATTCTTGCGTTTTAGTGCTGTAAGTTTTTATTTATATTTATTCACGATATTTTGAACTTAATATGGATTGTATCCGTAAATGAAATGATGCAAAAACCTTTTCTTGACTAAGTAAGTACGCAGGTACCATCACACATCTTACGAACTTCAAAGATGATTTCCTGTTCAGCGGAACTCAAGATAGAACTATTTTCATATGGAAATCAGGAAGCTGGTTATATGAGAAGACACTGAAAGGGCATTAAGGGAGGTATTGGTGTAAATGTGTACCCATCCGGGAAATGAGCGTTCTTGGTAGGAAAGGCATCACTTAAAATATGGAATTTAATTAAATAATTAATTATGGAATTTGTTATTAAGAAGCGGATTTGTTACAAATCTTACAGGTGTTGCCGATGATGTGCAGTGATCTACCGACGGAACGTACTACGCTGGGAGTATTGGAAATCGCGTAGATCCAATATCGGTGGAGATAGTGACCCCCAACTATTGTTTTTGCAAGTACGTATCCATTCATATTAAATTTTTTTAGAGTCTACTTTATAATGATTACGAAGAGGGTGATGCTTAATGGTGAACTGTGTAACGTGTGTTGGTGTGCCAGTTAATGTAAGATTAATATTGTGAACATCTTTAACTGTTGACGGCTGACAGTCCTTTCGAAGGTGTTATATTTGTGTCTTGTAGTGTAACACCTCATCATGTATTTACAACTGTCTGTTTACATTTGTAAATTTACAAATGTAAATCCTTCTAACGTATACACCTTATCACTACAGCGAGTGACATTTGTAACAGTTACAATTGTAAACACCAAACAGTCTCTATGCTGTTATGTAGATATATGCGGGAAGCACTGTTTACACTTGGTTTATACTGCTTACATTGGGATAGAGGAGCAAGTCAGCTCTCGCTTCTTGTGAAGCAGTGTGTTTAGATGCTGTTGAAATTCAACTGTGTGTAGTGGGATAGATTAAAGCTGATTGTTTTGAAGAGTCGGAATTGTGGTAGTACGTGAAGGTCTAATGATATGTTTTAAGGATAGATGCAATATTTCCTTATGTTTGTGTAATTACAAATATTTACTTGCTATGATGAATTCATGAACAGGGTGGGCTGGGACAAAGAGGCTATAGTGTTCTACACGGAAAAGACTAAACTACACTTGTATTTCATGCTCACAGGGTCTGTGTTAAGAACGTCGTTGTCGTTGCAGTCCAGAACATGATACTGAAAGCTTCCAATGACGGATTCATTAAGCTGTGCTCGTTGAGAGAGTACGTGTATCCAAATGTCATGTTCAACATTAAACTAACATAAAGTTGTATGCAATATAAATGTATTTGTTGTAAACTTTTTCAGGATTACTTTACATCAAAGTCGTCATTACTAACACAAATCGACATTGCTGGCCGAATCACATGTTTACCTGTTTTTATGAGATCTTGAAGAATAATAAATATTTTTTCTATTCATCATCATCAAGTTTATTTATTGTTTCCGAATTGTTATTTTCTTTGGACAAGAGTAATTAAGGTCAGTGTAATTATTCAAAATTCACAGATAAGGCTTTACAAAGTATTTGTATGAAACGTAAAATTCAGTTGTATTATTACTGAAGTGATTTCGTACTTTCTGGAATCCGTTCTCGTCCCCGTCCGGGCCTTTGCTGGAGGGAACTCGCAAGACATCGGACAGTATATGCTCTCCAAGCTGGAGATGATCAACCACATGTTTTTGAGCCAAAGAATTTAGACTAACGTTGAATGTTAATTTTGATGGCGTTTTTTTACATCAAAGCTCACTTGGATGACACGGAGTCTTGGCATCTTGTGAGAATAAGTAAATTGCAAAACGATGAGCGCAGTCCAGAATCGCTGATGATTTTTAAATCCAAATTCAGGTATTTTTACTTGCTTTTACAAAGATTTTCCTTATTTAAATGTAGTTATAGAAGTTGATTGTTTTTATTCTAATATACAAATTCATAAAAATAATTAATTTAAAATGAGTTAATAAATTCAGTTATTTTATTTTAAATTTTGTTCTCCGACAGATGCCCAAACCCAAATCAACAAATCCGGCAAAACGGACAAGCAACGATTATTAAATCAACCCACCAGTCAATTAATACCGCATGGCAATGCGCCCTTACAAGAAAATATCCTCGACAGTTGTACAGACCGACCGTGAGATTGTGAAGGAAGAAGTAGAGGAGAGGTTTCGGGATAGGTAATTGTAAAAGGCGTGAATTAAATTGAGAAGAAAGCTTACCTACCTGAGAGAATTGCTTGAGAGTGTGTTCGAAAATATTGTCCTTGCCAGCGTATATACATACATACGACCATGCGCTGGTAGGATGATTATGTGAAAGTAAACACTAATAGGCTTGTGGATAATTTTATTATGTAATCGCGTAGGGATCTCTTAACTTTCCTGCCATTAGCACCCTGAATGATGGAGTTACCTGTTCGAAAATGTGAATGTGCAGATCGAGCGATTGTTTTATCAGGTGTGCAAAAAGAGCCATAATACAATCATATATAAGTTTATACAATTGTAAATTAATGACAATACATAAACATCAAGTATAAATTACAAATAATACGTAATAATTGAAAATGAGTTCAGTTATAAAGTGAATATCATTCGACATAAGATCCACACACGATTTTAAAGCAAATTATTTTTTTCTTTTCGTCACATCAGATTTCACGCAACTGTACAACCATGAAAATATTGTAAGTGGTTTTGGGTAGGCGAAACTTTTTGGATACACAACTAAATTAAGCTCTGAATAATGCAATCTTAAAAATATGCAGTACATATCTGCTATTATAATTAAACGAATAATGCTAATTTTACTCTCTAAAGGTTCTCTCTTCTGGTGGCCATATTTCTAATAATTAATTTCATACCGACGCAAATAGATGCTGTAAGGTATTTCATGTGTAACTATCTTTTAAGCACGTTTTTCTGAGAATCTGTTCAAAAAATTTAATAAAACGTTTATATTATAGTGCGTCGCGGCTAATAAGCCATGTACGGTAGAAAAGGACTGCTGCTCTAACTTCAAATGTGTAAAACTACCTCAAAACCCCACGTCGACCTGTCTTCAGATCAGATGAGGCTTCGCTTGAAGTTGGAAATGATAAGTTGCGAGTCAGATTATTCTTTAATCTCAAACTGTCAAATTAATAAAATCTTAGATTGGAAGTAAATTTACAAAAATAAATATCCAACGCATTATTTACGCTCATGTACATACACGTACACTAAGGAATGTCTTACTCATTATATAAGTATGTATTTCAAATTGTATTGTTGTTCATGTTTTGGAAAATATGGATAATGATTTCTTAACGTTGCAATTAATCACACATGTATTTGGTGTATAACTTTTTTAGGTTGTAAGTTTATGAAATTGTGGACTTGGGAAAATTGCGAGTGATGTAAATATTTACAATGTTTGTTAAGGTGTGCCTCGTTTGCCATGTTGAATTCTTATTTGCATGGAAATGTATTTTATGTATCTGTATAAAGGAAAATGACAATGAAATTATTCCAGTCCACGGAATAACATTTTTGACTACACTACCTGGAAAAGCAGTCATACCCACATATTTTTCCACCATCTGTGCTGTCATTTTTAAAAATAGCTGTATTGGAGCATTTTTAAAAGCGTAAAAACAGAAGTGAATTAGTATATTATTATGGTACTTAAGTTGAAATAACACGTTAATAAAGACGTTAATAGCAAGCAGTCAGCCCTAACATTATTAATTTCATTCCAAATTGTTTATGGGCCAGATATAGCATTATTGTTTAAATAAGATTATAAGTCCACTAAAAATTCCACTCCATTCAAATGCTGATTCGGTCTCGGTCGTGTTGTTTTCCGTGGGGCTGGGATGTCAAGTACGTCATGCCACACTCGTGGTGCAATTAATTTTACAGCCGCTGGAGTAATTTCTTTGTCGGAAGCCATGTTATTAATTATCACAATCTGATTCTGAGTATCGTCGACTCCATTCCGCTTCCGGCAAACACTAATTTGAAGCCTCCAACCTCCTCTTCCACCTGTTAAAAGCACAATTTTATAGCACTCAAATCAATTTTAAATTAAAATAGATGTAATAATATTTAAATATTCTTGAAATATTTAAAGGTTTCAGGAAAGACCATTATGGCAACAACAATAATGGCAATACACAATAATTTACCATTATCTTTGCTCCAGAATGTTTTATGTTGTTTAGTTGAAACGCTGACAATTTTATTGTCATCCTCTTTACAAAGCACTCGTTTTAATTCATTCACAGGGCCACCCCATTCAATGTACGTATCCTAAACATCGAGTAAAAGGATTTAATCAGTCAATTCGTTCCAGAAATTTCTAAATGAATTCCATCAAGTGGTTTGAAATTTATTGCAAATACCTCCTGATTCTCTCGTAATGAGAACAGTTTGATTTTGGCAGCAAATTGGCTGGCTGTTTTTTTGCTCCCAACGATTAACACATTCCATGAAATTTTAGCTGGGGTCAATGATGTTCTTAGAAAGAAAATGTTGTTCTGGGAAACGAAAAAGACAGGTTTCCATTCCATTCCTCCGTTTTTCAGCTGAGCCGTAGTTATCCCACATTGGGTCACTTTCATTACCGCCACATCGGTCAATTCCCCTTCCGCTTTATGTGCTTCCATTAAATGCAGCAGTAAATCTTCTCTTGAAACGAATTTGTTGCAGTTCAAGTTTAAATGGCTGCAGAAGTTGTGGACACTAAAAATTCAAAATGATAACGTAAGATTAAAATAATGGACAGGTTCACAAATTAAATTCTTACGCATATAAGCAATCCATGGGGTCGTGCTTCGTCTCATCTTTACATCCATGCTGTTTATATTGGCAAGTGGTTGACCCCGCAAGAATTACTTTCTCTATTTCCCGGTTTCGAATATGCTTTTCCGGCATATCGTCCCGGCAAATCGGACAAATTGGTAAACTTGGAATGCATGTCGAGCACAACAAATGTCCATTGGAGCACTGAAATACGGGAGGCACCAAACTTTCAAAACAAACGGGACAGTCAAAATCAAAAGTTGATTCTGTTGTGTCCGTCATGATTGTATAGACTCTGGTGCACTGATCGTAAAGTTGTCCCACGGTCAAATCTATCTTTATAGCTAAAATATTGGAAAACTAATTAACTAATTATTATCATATTATATTATCTTCGCCTCAAATCATTACCCATTGGGCTTTTAAACGGTGTGGTCATACTGTATAGTCAGACTCTTATCTGATACTTGACGGATGCGGAGGTTGGGAATAATTTTATCGACGCCACAAAAGTTATTAATCATAAGTCACTGATAAAGTCTGGTAGCCAAGAAATGATACATATTGACATGACACCAATATTATTATATTGTTGTCATGATTTTCTTATTTAGAAATATCATTTAATATTTTATTCTCTTTTTAGGAATTGCATTATTTCATAATTTAAGAGTGAAATGTATTGTAATGTTAATAATAGTAAGATCATACTTTCGGTAATAAAATGGTGGAGCGGGACTTGCGACCTGACTCTCAATCTTAATTGACGTGTTTTAATTATTCTCCTGACCTTTGAGCTACTCTCCCCTTTACTTTTATTTAGGTACACATTAATATGCACTTTTAGTAATTGGAGTGCTATAATTAGGATAGAAGATTAAAGTAAATCATTGTTATTTAGTTTAGTGGAAACATGACCGTCGACATAACGTTTCGTATGTTAAAATTCGTTTTTAAAATGAGCACTACATGATAAGCATTATTAATATTTATAAACATTTTATTAATAATATTTTCGATTGTGCGCTGAAGAAGAATACAAGTTGTCTGCGAGAGTTCCGAAAAATAAAATCTATTTTGCTTTACCCACGTAACCGTAAAAAATGAATACAGTAATATTTATAGAATTATTCGATTCATTTGGCGTTCCGTTTTTAGGGTTTACTCAGCTTGCTCTTACTCAAATACTCTGAAACTCTACCGAAAATGCTCGTTTGTCACCGTGCATGTGCACGACAGTAAAATTGCCGGAGTAAAAAGTGATAGTAAAATTCATTGATGAATGGTAATAGTAAAATTGATATGAGTAGTGAAATTGTTTGATGCATAGTAATAGTATTTACTAATTATACTTATAGTAATGGTAAAATTGCTAGTGAATAGCAATAGTAGCATTCATCGATGCCATCGAAGAGAATATTGTATGCCATTTTATATAACCCCTTCAACATTAGAGCAATGATGCTGCATGCAGGTTCCTTAAAGCAACCACAGAGTACGCTACTGAAAGCAAATGCTCACAATGAATACCCGCGTGAGCAGGTGTCTGGCATAATTTAACTCCTCGTAAGTAGTGCAAACATATCGCGGTCCAATCGACGGGTCTTCACCACAACCACTCGAAATTGGTTCCTCTGTATCTGTATCCTTCAATTTTAATATTGGTTTATGTAAAAAAAAAAGTATTTTGTGCTCCTGATCTCTATTTTAGCTTGTTTACTTACACATTTCCGGAGAGCTTCTTCGCTAACAAGAAAGTTTCAAAAACTTCTCCATGAAAAATATAAGCAACGGAAGCATAAATTTTTTATGAATTCTTTAGGCTTTATAGAAGTTGAGATTGGAAATAATTCTTTCAACAAAGAAACAAAAAAAGCTTCAAATTCTACGGAGACATGTAATATAAATTACAATGGATCTCAAATATTGAAAATTAAATTTGACCAATTTGTTCTTATTTGCAAAATTCTACACACGGCCATAATACACAGATGGGACACACAGATGACCTTTTAATAAGCGATTCAACTTTATTGCAAAGCATCAGATTACCAAATAGTCATCAACCTAAGAATGGTAGGCAAGAAACATATAAAGTTAGCAAAATATACATTATTTTCATCCAAAATCATAAATCTTTGAAATTATTTTTGAAAATTTGTAAAACGTTGAAGAACCTAAATATTTTAATGGGATTTCGCTTCTATGCATTAAGTCTTCAAAAGTTAATAGCGAATTATAAAAAATATTCTACACAACTATAAGTTTAAAAAATTAATTATTATTATTATTGTTGTCTACTGCTTTCACATTTTTGCCAAGGGCAAAAATTACGCGCCCGTAGAAAATGCACTGTGGTAATATTCAGAGCTGGGGGAGTTTTCAGGGACGTTTGGGAAAGATTTCCCGCAGGCCCTTGGGTCACACCAGTGGTGGGGTCATCGTTTGGAATTATTTTACAAGTATTAGCCACATTTGTACTCTCGAAGGTAATTGCCTATACAATATAATCAATACAATATTAAATACTTAAACTTCAATACGTTATAAATTAAATAATCTTCGCTGAAATTTAACTACCAAATTCTCATGACATAATACATAATAGTGTGGCTTTTTCAACAGAAGAATATCTTTGCGACGCCTGTAAAGCATTGGTATGGTGAGTGAATTATTACAATAATGTTAGCCTGTACTTCCATGTATATTTTTTATGTATATACATACATAAACAGCTATAAATCATGGACAATGATTATTATTATATAACTTTTTATTAACGCGGATCTCCGAAATCGATTTCCGTCCGGGCGTAGTTTTAAAATGTTGTTTTACCAGCTTTACCATTCACCCCATGATGTTCCATTCTTTGTTAACTGTAGAATTATGTATGTTCTCAGTCATAAGTCATAACAATGTGAGAGAAGTAACAATAAAATAAGGACTGATTACATTTTGAACGCGTAACATCTTCAAGGTTAAGTAATAACAATTATTTAATATTTTCACCGTATTAATTTGGTAATAATTTCTGAGAACAATTAGCATAGTGTTAGCTAGAATAAAAGAATAATCACCACTGGAGATTTAGCCACTACAATTTTTGAACTTCTACACTGGGGGCCTAAAGTTCATATTCACATTACATTTCATAAGGAAATATTGCCATATTTTGATTATGATCACCATTTGATACATGATACATTTACAAATTATTGAATTCTAACTAATTAATTTAATCTTTTTTTAAATATGAACGTGCCAGACAGACAACCAGGATTGTTTAACAATTCACTTTGTTTTCATTTATGCTTATGCAATGATAGTGTTTTTATTGTTGCTACATCAATTTCGCTGCCGAATAAGGTCAAAAGCGGTATACAACCGACGTTTTTGCTCTGGTGACGCAATAACCAAGAATATTCCATGATTATGGATCCCGGGATTACAAACGCATCGGTAACACAAGTCATAGTCCCCGCAATAGACACACTTGTGCCTTATTTCCGTACTTAGTGCAGTTCTGCATCCATTACAAAAACTGCGATCCTGTCCAGTAAACAGTCCCGACTGTAAAATTGCCGATATACTGGTTGAACTGTAAATAAAGATTTGCAACTTTGTTTTAAAACTCTATACGTTGTACTTCAGAATTATCCAAAAAAGTTTTTAAAAAAATCTAAAAATATGCTTGGAAGTATTGGTTGGAACCTACGTTTGTAATTTCTTAAAAAATGACCTCATCGTTGGTCTCTCAGTTTCCGACTTGTTCATTATAAACAAATGGGGGTGCGTTGATGCATTGCTCTTGACACAATTTGAGCAGAAGTCAAAATCAAGGCATTGAATACATTTATAGCGGTTGCCCACAATAGGCGTAATTCTGCACACATCACAAGAAATGTTCAAATGTTGATTCAGATTCGGTTGTGTTGTTATCCGTGCGTCTGGGATAACAAGTGATCCATGTCGCACTTGTGACGCAGTTAATTCAAAAGCTGCTGGAGGGAATTCTTTGTCTGAAGCCATGTTATTTACTACCACCATATGGTCCTCAACGTCTTCGACTCCATTCCGCTTCTGTGAAATTTGAATTCGGAGCTTCCAACCCCCTCTTTCGTCTGCTGGATGCACAATCAAACCACAAATAGCACTCAAATCAATTTTAAAATTAACATAATAATTTAATATAAAATAAATGTAAAGGAAAAAATATTTTCAGGTTTAAGGAAACACAATTATGACAGCAATAAACAACAATTTACCATTATTATCTTTGCTCCAGAACGATTGCAGCTGATCAGTTGATATGCCGAAAGTTTTATCGTGGTTGTCTTTACTGATTACTCGTTTTATTTCATTCACAGGGCCGCTCCATTCAAAGTACTTATCCTAAACATGGAGTAAAAGCATTTAATCAACCAATTCGTTTCCAGCAATATGAATTTTATCGTTTAGCTTGAAACAAACACATACCTCATGATTTTTCAGTAAAGACAACAGTTTGATTTTGGCAGCAAATTGGCTTGCTGTCTTTTTGCTCCCAACGATTATGACATTCCATGAAATTTGAGTTGGGGTCAGTGATGTTCTTAGAAAGAAAATGTTGTTCTGGGAAACGAAAAAGATAGGTTTCCATTCCGCTCCTCCGTTCTTCAGCTGAGCCGTAGTTACCCCACATTGGGTCACTTTCATTACCGCCACATCAGTCAATTCCCCTTCCGCTTCATGTAATTCCATTAAATGCAGCAGTAAATCCTCCCTTGAAACGAACTTGTTGCAGTTCAAGTTTAAATGGCTGCAGAAGTTGTGGACACTGAAAAGTCAAATTGACATTCTAAGATTAAAATAATTTTACAGGTTCTAGTTATTAACATTGTACAAAATCTGGAGATATTTTTTTAATAAATTGAAAACTTGCGCATATAAGCAGTCCATAGGATCGTGCTTCGTCTCATCTCTACAACCGTGTTGTTTGTACTGACAAGTGGTTGGCCTCGCAAGAATTACTTTCTCGATCTCCCGGTTTCGAATATGCTTTTCCGGCATATCGTCCCGGCAAATCGGACACGTCGGTAAACTTGGAATACATTTCGAGCACAATAAATGTCCATTGTAGCACTGAAATACGGGAGGCACCAAACTTTCCCAACAAACTGGACAGTCAAAATCAAAAGTGGAGTCTGTTAATTCCGTCATAATTACATTCACTATATACACTGCTCTCTAAGTCGTAAGCTCACAGTCAAAACCCTTCACACTAAAAATATCGGGAAACTAATTATTAAAGTATGAAAATATAGGTACTTGATAGTTTTACGTATTGGACTTTTAAACGGTGTGTTCATATTGTAAAGCCAGGCTTATGGAAATGGCTCTTATCTGATACATACAAACATGACTGATATGGGTGTAAAAGAATAGGGGTTAATTTGATCGACGCCACAACAAGTTATTTATGATAAATTACTGATAAATTCCAGTAGCTAGTAAATGGCACTTACCTACTTTTCTGCAGAGTGTTATTTATTAGGAGATTAAAGTGATTCATTGTTTAGTTTAGTGTATACATGAACGTCGACATAACGTGGATATGTTAAAATCAACTTTTAAAATGAGCGCTACATGACAAGCATTAATAATTGTATTCATTCATTAAGCATTATTATGGCATGTTTTCAAATACATCCAACCAAAATGCTCGTTTGTTTGTCAGAGCACACGGTAGTAAAATTGTTGGAGTAAATACAAATAATACAAATCATTGATGAGCAGTAATGGTATGGTATCACTAATGAACAGTCATTTAATTTATAGTAAAATTTACTAGTCATATTCAAACTCATCAATGTATAGTCATACTAAAAAAGTTATAGTAAAATTCATTGTGGAATGACAATAGTAAAACTATTGAGAGTAAAATTTAGTGATGAATGGCAATAGTAAAAAAATTCATAAATAAAAAATAATGGTATTAAAATGCTGGTAATGATTTTATTTTAAAGAAATGTTTATTTTTAAACTGTGAAAGAGAAAATTGCGCATAATAATCTTCAAACCATGGAGGACTCTGTAGTACAGAATAATGAACATATTCATTTTTGGGTTCGTTATGTTGATGACATCCTAGCTGTTGTTGACCAAGATTCGTATATGTCGGTACTGAATACTTTAAATAACTTTAACCCAAATATTCAGTTCACATATGAACTAGAAGTAGAGGGCCAAATCCCATTCCTAGACGTGCTGATTAACCGACAAGAGGACCATACAATCAAAACCCGTGTGTACCGAAAGGAAACACACACAGACAGATATTTGAATTACAACTCTTTTCATCATAATTCTAATAAAATATCAGTCATAGATACTCTAGTGTTCAGAGCCTATACAGTTTGCCATCCAGAGTTCCTCCAAGAAGAACTTGAACACGTGACTAACGTTCTAATTGAGAACGACTACCCAGTCAGTCTAATAAGACAACGAATATCTCGGATGCAAAACAAATTCCTTCCTGTTGTCAATCCAGACATATACGATGTGCGGATAACTAACGAAGATCCTATTGATATTCCAGATTCCTTAATTGAACGAGAGTTAGATACAACCATAAAGAACGATCCATGGGTCCCGATCCCATTCATGGGAAAACTTTCGAATCAAATCGCGGGGTATCTACGGAGGAAATTTCACTGGAAAATCACTTTCCTACCGGGAAAGAAGATTAAAAGTTTCCTCTCAAGAATTAAAGACCCCGAAGAAACCCAGACAAATGTTATTTACAAGATCCCTTGTAACAACTGCTCAAAAGTTTATTACGGCGAAAGTGGCAGACCAATAACGACCAGGATCTTGGAACATAGAAAATGCGTCGAAAATAAGAACTCAAATTCTGCAGTCGCTCGCCATGTTATACAAAATCGAGACCACATCATCAACTGGGACAACATATCCATTGTGGTCAGGGAATCATATTCCCTACTTCGCAAGATTAAAGAAGGACTAATCATTCAACAGTCCAACGAGGATTTGATGAACATCAACCAAGGTTTTTTATTGAATCCGGCGTGGCAACCATTAAATTTGAAAATTTAAATTAATGCATAAACTAACTTTTAGTTTATTTTTACAAAATTGAAAAACTTGTTTAAAATAGTTCCTCGTTTCCACAACTATGTTTTAACTCACTTGCTGTTTCGCCTGACGATGGTATACTGTTAGATACCGAAAGCTCGCGTTTAATGAATAAATAAG
>JAQGAK010003998.1:0-13313 GCA_034696945.1 Lipothrix lubbocki
ACAAAATAAATACAAAATAAATACAAAATAAATACAAAATAAATACAAAATAAATACAAAATAAATACAAAATAAAATAAATGTATATACATGAACTATTTTAAAACACAATGGTGCTATAATGTACATATGTATAAGGAGGCGAATTTCGTCTAAAAAGCCAAAGTTACTTTAGCATCCTCAAAAAACTCCTGACTGCATATAACAAATCGTTCCCGCATGTTATGAAATAGCCACTGTACTATAGCAATAACAACTATATTGAAGATTCTTCAAAAATAATTGATTTCTTTCGCTCAAGTGCATCCTCAATAATCCTTTCCTTGCACATGCACTTGTGCACACTGCCCCTCTTTAATTCCCAACTTGTGTTTCCAATAAATGTGTATTTGTAGAATATTGTAGATCCTCTCCGGGAAAAAGTTTTTTTTAGCACACACAAAATCAATTATTTCGACGAGCTCTTCTCGCGTCCTTCCCACACAGCCACACACAGTGTAACACAAAAAAAGCAATAATAAATATAATACGTAATAATCCTTCTGTAAGAATTTATCCATAATAAAGCCCACATACTAACTGAATTTATATAAACTTCAATTGCATCACACCAATTACGTCTTGTCCAATGTAAAAAGGGTTAAAAAAAGAAAAAAAAGCGTTATGAAAAGAAAAATCTCCTTTTATCCGTAAGTTACAAACAGCGTCATAAGTTATATACCGAAGTGCATACGCTGTACATACATATATGTACATAACACACACAATAATAAGTGTTCTTATCTGAAGATCCCCAACTCTGTCCACTCCAATTCCAAGTTCCTTCTCGGCCGTCCCTTCCCTTCCCGTTACTTGCGATTGCGATGATGAGCTCGGACGTTTTTTCCGGGCGAATTGCAAAACGTCAGTAGCAATTTTCTGTAGGCGGGATTATATTTTTATTTTATCTATTTGCCCAAGCGTGCATTTTTGTCGCGAATTTAATGGGGAACTTTCCCTTTATTGTCCGCATCTCTCTTTGTACATACACGTGTCGGCTGTTTTTTTTATCCTTTCATAATTCCTATGACTTTGAGTTACGTAAATCACTCTTTTATTTAAATCATAGTTTTGGTAAATAAAATATTTTTAACCCCCTATCAAAAACAATTATTTTGCATAATTTTCTGTTTTATGAATAAATGCATTTGTTTCATTATTTGGCTGGAATTGATAGAACATAGTTTTTTATTTTTTAGGCAATTTTTATTTTTTTTTTATTTTCTTTTTAGGCAATTTTTATTTACTTTTTATGCATTTTTTTTTATTTTTTAGGTAATTTTTATTTTTTTTCATTTTCTTTTTAGGCAATTTTTATTTACTTTTTATGCATTTTTTTTAAGGTAATTTTTATTTTTTTTTATTTTCTTTTTAGGCAATTTTTATTTACCTTTTATACATTTTTTTTTATTTTTTAGGTAATTTTTTTTAAGCAATTTTGTTTATTTTTTAGGCAATTTTTATTTATTTTTCAGCCAATTTTGTTCATTTTTTAGGCAATTTTTATTTATTTTTTAGCTAATTTTGTTTATTTTTAGACAATTTTTATTTTTTTAGCCACTTTTGTTTATTTTTCAGACAATTTTTATTTATTTTTTGGCCAATCTTGTTTATTTTTTAGCCAATTTTCATTTTTTAGACAATTTTTATTTATTTTTAAGCTAATTTTGTTTATTTTGTAGACAATTTTTATTTATTTTTTTAGCCACTTTTGTTTATTTTTCAGACAATTTTTATTTGTTTTTTGGCCAATTTGTGTTTATTTTTTGGCCAATTTTGTTTATTTTTATCCAATTTTCATTTATTTTTTAGCCAATTTTCATTTTTTAGGCAGTCTTTATTTATTTTTTAGCCAATTTTTATTTATTTTTTAGCCACTTTTGTTTATTTTTCAGACAATTTTTATTTATTTTTTTGCCAATTTTGTTTATTTTTTGGCCAATTTTGTTTTTTTTAGCCAATTTTCATTTATTTTTTAGCCAATTTTCATTTATTTTTTAGCCAATTTTCATTTATTTTTCAAGACAACTTTTATTTATTTTTTAGCCAATTTTTGTGATATTTTAGGCAGTTTAAGCCGTTTTTCAATTGTTTTTGTTAGAAATTAAAGCAATTTTATTCATTCTTAAAAATTTAAAATTGCGTTTAAATAATTTAACATTAAAAAAAAATTACATTTGTTTTATAAATTCAAGCATTTTTTAAAAAATTTCCAAGAATTTTTATGAAATCATGACATTTTTTAAAATTTTTATAAATTAAAGCATTTCTAAAAATATTTCGATAAATTTTGAATAAATGACATTTTTCCCAATTTAAATAAATTGTCGCATATCGTTTTTAAGTAAATGATTATAAGTAAATGATATTTTTTCGTTGTTTTTGTTATTTAAAGCATTTTTTGTTTTTTAATAAATTCTTGGTTTTTTACTAAATTCGATAATTTTTTTCTTGAATTTTGTATTTAATTCAAATGAATCCAAAAAGTCCATTTAAATCAAAAGCAAGAAATCCAATTGAAAAATATACAAAGAGCAAGTGAAAAGCCCCTTGTGGCAACAAAATTGGAAATCACTTTACACCGAGACTAATCCTGTATTAGAGAAAGTGGATTTCCACTTGACTGAGCACAGCTGCCGCAGTTAGTAAAATAGATTTCGTTTTATCCAACAACGAGAAATCGTTGCTAAACAGGGAGTAAAATAAATTCTGAAATACTGGAAATACCTTCGATCTTGCAAGGAACATAGGATTTGCACATAATAGTGAAAGTTCTAAAATGCTTTTACCAACCGCATGTGTGGCTGGAAAACATTTTGCACGTCGGGATGGAAGGGCGGATGAGTAAGGGAAATACGAAGAAGAAGAAGAAGAATAAGAAGATTAGGATATCTTAAGCGTCACTTTGAGTTTGGAAGTGAAAACAAGAAAACCACCGTGACCGTGACTTTTGTTTTTTGTGGCTTTCTACACCGCTCCTATAATTTATATTCTTATAACCTCAACTGTTATATAAATCGTGGGTGAAGATGCAAAGTGGGCTATCTCCATGTGCGTCTCAATATGAATGTAGCCAAGTGAGATAACAAGTAGAATTTTAAGCGTGAGCTAGGGGATAACTCCACTAATAATTTACAATTGCATTGCAGTTGAAATTTTAAATACAAAAGCTCCCTCTATTTTCAGTTTTTATAGTGCAATTTAAACGGCAGGATATCCCAACTTTGCATTGAATTGATTGTAGATATCTCATTTTGCATTTGGGTTAACTATGGGGATATTTCCCTTCGTATCTCCACCGAATGTATCTCTTATCTTGCACTGAAATGTAGGTATCTCATTTTGCATTTGGGTGCGCTGTAGAGATAGCTTACTTTGCAACTTCACCGACTATATCTCATCTTGCACTGACATGATGGTAGATTTTGCATTTTGGGTCAATGTAGAGATAGCCGACTTTGGATCTTCATCGACGATATCTCATCTGGCACTGACATGATGGTAGATATCCCATTTTGCAATTGGGTTTACTGTAGAGATAGCCCACTTTGCATCTCTACCGACGATATCTCATCTTGCACTGAATTGATTTTTTTTAGATATCTCATTTTGAATTTAGTTCTTCCGATTCGCTCGTCTTCATGAAGAGAAGACGGCTTGGAGTATTTTATACTCGTTGTCATAGCTACGCTATGTTATTATGTAATGTTGTCTGTGATCTTTGTTTATTATGTAACATTGCCAATTGTTTTATCTCATTTGTTACTCTCTCTTCCAAATCTTACTCGACTGTCGCCTATAAATACTGAGGTTTTCCTCATCTCATGATTATTAAATTATTATTCGAGTATGAATAAAATACTCTTCACCTCTCTTGATTATAATTCGGCCGTTTTCCAAAATTATTCAGCGTAAAATATAAGAAACTACTACAATATATGCATACAATAAGAATTTTCTTATAAAAATTCACCTATTGTTCATAATATTAGTGTACTCATAAAAAATGTTCTGCCCCAGCTCTGACCCTAAAAATATTTTGCAAGCTAAAATAAAATCATAAAATAAAAGCGAAAACATATTACTGCAAAGTTAGATAAATAGCAGGGGTCTAAATGATTTCTCCAGCAATTTGTATGTACGTCTTTTCCTTATTGTATGTTTCCTATCCTTTCCTACCTATAATTTATATGAAACTAGTCGTCGGGCTTTCGACATGTTTGACGGGTTATTGCTAATCTAAGTTTTTTTAATAATATTTGACTACACAGTGCAAACCGATGGCTACTTTCGATCCGTTTTAAAAAAGCTTAAATCCAAATGCATTAAACACATATCTCCTAAAGAATTATACTGAATAATACGGACGAAAACGAGAGTTTTGCTAGGCCGGTCACTCATCACCACGGCTGGGAAATATCAAAAGACGCGATACATTGTATTAATGTATGTGTTTTTTTCGTAAAGTTGAATCTGCTTTGGAATAAAAGAAATGAAGTGTTATTTTTTGCGAACAGTAAAATAGCGAAGGGCGTGAAAGGAAAATGAAACGCGCGTGAAGATCCCAGGAAGTGACAAAAGATTGTACTATAAACTAGGCATTAGTCATTTCATGAAAAGACTTTTCCTCTTGAGAGTAGAAGATTGTTAGTTGTTCATTCTATATCCGTTTTTGATGAAACAATGACATGCCAAACAACTTAACGTGGTCCTAAAAACAAAACTGTCCAAATTGTCACCCCCTCGGCTGAAAAAATTATTTTCCAAATAACTCCTGAACCGAAGGTTGGATTTTCGATATCATGGGCTTATATATCAATCAGAGACCTAGTCTAATTCACGTGAAGTTTTTCAAGAATAGGTACTCGGTTTTTAAGAAAAAGGCAAAAATCAACAATTTTTTGACACCGTTGCTATACAAGACCACCTTTAACCACCGTTTAATTAATATTACAATAACTCTGAGGTCCCTTAGGGGCCATCGGTGCAAATTTTCAAGATTTTCTGTTGTCTGGGAAGTAACTACTCGTATCTGATAATGCACATTTTCACACATGTGACCAAATCTCGGTTCATTCTTAGCAGATGTTTAAAATTTCATAATTTCACTTTTTAATAAAATAGTACAAATACAATGGCGGTATCAGTGGAAAAAGTTTCGTTCTCTTATTTAGCTATCTTGGTGTTTTGAATGGTATTGAAACCAAAATGTCAAACATGCTTAATTCTGAATGAATTACTTTTATAACTTTGAATAACCTTTGCCAACATCGGTATAGGGAATAAAGTTGTTGATTCTACCACCCAGTGTCGGGTACGAGGAATGTTAGTTTCAGCCATTTGGAATGGTTCAAACAAACAATTCATCATGTTTTGCATGTAATAATCAAATAAATGGAATAAACACAGAACAAGTTACGACAAATCATATCAATGCAGTGTTAATTTGCAATATTTCTTGATTTTGATAGCGTTGCTTATTCTATAATAAAGTAATTCGTTATTTTCTTTTACAAAATATATTTTTAATGAATTAATTACTGCGTTCTTGTTTTTAACTTTTGAGGGCGCAAAGTAAATTTACATTTTAGCTTTTTTTGCAGCTATTTTTAACAGAAATTTTTTTTTCGAAAAAAACTAACAAAAAAATCCAAAGTTTGGAAAACGCATCATCATCAATATAATGAAAGAAAGCAAATATTAATTTTGGTTTTCCAAAGTATTTATATATATTAAGTATATATTAAAGTAAATATGTATATTTGAAACAACTTTCAAAAAATCATTCTTGAACTTTTCGTTATTTTGACCATTTCGTATTTTATAAACGTAACACCTACTCGCATGTATGAACCGAATCCTTTGTAGAAAAAAACGACCACCACCCTAAAACATAATATTTGAAAAAATAAATATTATTGAACATGTTATATGTAATTGCTATAATATTATATTCACGTTTAAATTATTTAGAAAATAGATATTTTCCAGTTAAATTTAACATGTTAGTTTGATTGCACAAAATTTTAGATTAAGATATGGAAGACATATAATTATTCTAATTTAGTGCTGGATACCTAATTATTTTGGTTACAGAATGTCAGCGGTTGGATCTTGCATGTATATGCTGTATTTTAGAACTAAAACCATTCAGCCAATTTGAGATATTTAATTATTATCTATGGTATTATTGTTTTATATTTCATAACTCATTTGTAAAAGAGTGAGTAATGTAAGTACATAATCACGTAAGATGATGTCAGACTGTCACGTTATGTTAATTTTAGGGATTAGAATTGTTGATTAAAATGCTTTCGGTAAAAATGATCTTAGTTGAAATGTTTGATGATTGAAATATATCCTGGTTGAACGAATTTTAGCAAAACTTTAAATGTTCCAAAATATTTTCGGCTAAAAATACAATTGTTTGTTATAAAATTGATTGACTTTACTTTGGTTGAAATATTTTTGGTTCAAAATTTTGAACCAAAATTTTTGGTTGAAAAAGCCATCGAATAAATCGTCCTAGACTCGTATAAAATACACCAAGCCGTCTTCTCTTCGTGAAGACGAGCGAATCGAAAGAACGAAGTGACTGCGACAATATATATTATAATAAATATTGTATATATATAGGAGCTTTGGTATGGATCGTTTTAGAATAATTGAGTTGAAAGCTTTTATGAAAGGATTTAATTTAATTAATTAATTTCATGCAAAGAAAGCTTATACAAAGTACGATTAACTCATATAATATACAATCTTTATGGTTGATCAATAACTTGATTGCTGGAATGGACGACATTCTTATTAATGAATAATACCTGGTCTTTAAATATCTGTAAATATTCTAAAAATATATAAATTTTACTTGTAGTTCATTATTAAGAGACCGGAGCTCGGATGGAAACAGATGATGATTATGCCCGTAGCTTTATTAGCTATTATTTTAGTATGTAGGTAAATGTTAACAATAAGATATTGAAGTTAGTGTGTAATTAAGTAGCTAGTAGGTAGTTAATAGTAAGTTAGTTATAGTATAAGCACCCAAAACTGTAATGTTTAGTATAAGTTTAATATTCCACACCACACAAGTCTCCAGTCATATAGTTTTAAGTATCAATCTCGAACAACAATCTAGTCAAATATAAATTTTAAGATGAGAACCGAACTGTGATATTTATATATGTGATATTTAGAGGCTAAGTTATTTGTATGGAAGAACTGATGCTAGTCAATGACTGATGTTAGTTGGGATAATTTTTAAGGAACAATTGATTAGGATAGTTTATGTAGCACATAAGTGAATGAATGGAAAATCAATCAAGACCGGTGTGCATGTGTAAAAGAAGAACGAAAATGAGGTGCCTGATATCAACAACACCGGCTCGCGGGTTTTGTTTCTCGCGAGTCGGGATTGTTGACAACCAGGCAAGGATAACGAGGCAGTAACTATAAGTTGCTGTTTCATTATTCAACTCACAATCTTCCATAAACATTAGCTTCACCCTAGCAATTTGCTCTGGAATGCGTTGCCGGAAATCCATGGGCTAAGTGCAGCTGTAATTGAAGCAATCAGAAATTTAGCATCTAAACGAAATGACAATGAAAGCAGCAATGGAAGCTATCGATACCACTTACATTTGGAAACAATAGCACCTATACATTGAATTCAACAATAATATTTACACCACAGCAGCTCACATCAACTTCTTATCTTTGGGTCACTCCAACCGTTCACAAAATTACCGATGAAGTCTGCAATAAAATTACGTTCAAAATACTCGTGTACTAGACTTTAACCCCCCACCACGATGCTCTTCTTCTGCGTTCTCCCAGCCGCAATACACTTATTAACTGTTCTCTCGGTTCGATGGTGCCCCAAACCATATTGTCACCCACTCTGTGGTTTTTGATTGTTTTTGACGCGTCTAGAATTTTGGGCGTCGGTTTGGTTGGTAATTCCCTTTCTATTGTCTACAATATTACCATTAACATCACCTATCAACTTGCTCTAGAAGCTTTTAGGTACGTTGAATTTTTAAATAATTCGATAACTTTATAACCAATTTGTTACAATTCGATGAGCAGATAAACATTTAATGATTATTTTTATTATTTTATTAAATTGTAAATATTTAAAAGTACTATAATTTCACTACTTATTAGTTTATTATATACACTGGGGGACGTTTCGGAACAACTTCCTTCTACAAGTTCAAAACTATGAATAACAAGTTTTAGTAATTGATAAGTTTTTTGAAAAAATTATAAGTATAAGTATAGGATGTTTTTTGCACGTCGAATTAAAAACGTTACGTAGAAAATACGATATAATTAATGTATAGTACGTAAGCTTTCAACGGGTGTAAATAAAATACATGGGAAAATCCCATGTACACAAAGACCATGGGATGAGGAAAAGTTGCCAGATTTCCATCCATAACCATGGGATGACGGAGAACATAGGATCATGGGGTAAGGGAGACCATGGGATAACGGAGACAATGGGATAACGTAAACCATGGGACCATATGATGACGGAGACCATGGGATATTGGAGACTATGGGAAAATGGGGACCATGGGAGGACGGAGACCAAAGGACCATGTGATGACGGAGACCATTGGGCAATAGGATATATAATAAATAGAGATATCTTAAAGCGAGAGCTTGGTGTTGATTTTTTGTGAAACGTAAAAGATCTTACTTAAACCTTAAGATAACTTTCAACATTCCAGAAACATCTCTTATTTTGCTTAAAATGTGAGTATAAGTAACAAACAAACAATTATCTGGCGTAGAATTATAATTTTGAAATACGTTCAACTTTCAATGCAAATTTTACCGTGCTTTTAATTAAATTCTTGAATCTTTTGCGCCGCAGCCAATCTCCTAGCAGCCATTGAAATCCAGTATAAAGCCATAGAAACCAAAAACAGATATACAACGGCAGCAGCAAATGCTGCTTGAATTTAAGCAATTTCCTGACGAACGAAAGTGAAAAGTACAAACTCTTCAAACAGTCACTGCTAGAATTCACTGTATTGGTACCATATTCAAGAATATAAAGTATTTAATATTCCTGTAACTTTCCAATGCCTCTAGATTTATATTGAAAGTAGTCAGTAAGCAAAATTGTTCAAAAACATCGAAGTCGAAAACTAGCCAAATTTCAACTTTTTTCGCATTTCGTCAATTGTTTTCACATTTTGCAGTTTTACCATTTCCTAAATTTCGCATTTTTTGCAAACTAATTTTTTATTTATACAAAGTACAAGTATTGGAGATCAAATTTTATCCTGATAGCAACAGTGTAGGGCCTAATGGCGATTATTTTGCGTTCTTTGCACACTACCGAGCCTGTACATTACTATGGGGCACGCCAGGGCTGTAGAAAGTGTAAGCTAAAAACCATGATTTCATGCATTGTGTAGAAATATTTTTTGGTTATATAAGCAAATTATTTTTGTGATCAGTACATTCCGGTTCCAACGATAGCGAGCATTAACTTCTAGCGCCTAGTTATTAAAATTTATTAAAATTTAAAAAAGTGTAATAAAATTTAATAAAATTTATTAAAATTTAAAAAAGTGTAATAAAATTTAATAAAATTTAATAAAATTTAATAAAATTTAATAAAATTTAATAAAATTTAATAAAATTTATTAAAATTTAATAAAATTTAATAAAATTTATTAAAAATTAAATTTTATTAAATTTTATCAAATTTTAATAAGTTGTTCGAAAAGAATATATCACGGGCCTCAAGTATTTTGTATTGTATTGTATGTCTTTATTCACGTGTTATTCCAACTTCAGTACAATGATGACTGATCTTCTAGTTGTAACAAGACGATAATAAATATCGTACATTTACGTTTGATAATTTATAAAATAAGTTGAAAGCACTAGATCCACGTATGTTGATATTATGGCTGGATCTATTTACTTAGAGGTAGCTGGAAATCCAATTAAGCTGGCAAATTAATTGGACTCTCCTTTCGGAAATTATCTGGACAAGATATTTTTAAGGCGGGGTTGAAAGCTTAGACAATTGCTTTTTTAGGGTCATGTTGAGTTGTTTGGCATGAATATTTGAAATTGTGAAAAAGAGAGAAAATCAACTTTACAATCAGTAAACGGTCTGAAATTTCTCATTACTTTTAGCCGTGAGACTAAAATATACTAATGTTCTTAAATTGGGCACAACTATGTTTCACGGATTCGATGACTACTAAACTTTTAGATTCACTGCAGAATAAGGTTTTTGCATTATAAGATTGCATATAAACATGTGTCGCGTAGTACATACGCATATATACTAGATGTTTTTGGAATATTCACTGATGAGTGCGGGAACACTTTGTCGCTCTCATATATCAAGGGTTTGGGACGAGCATCAGAACTTTTTTGTTTAATTTAATGGTTTTATGCTGTAATAATGAACACATGGACCTGATGTAAAAGTGTAAAACTGCTTTTGCATTCTACTAAAATGTAATTCACTATCATAGTTTGTTATGTTATAGGAACTTTTACTTGATCAGTAAATATTCTATTAGCATAAGGGTAGGAATAATTAATGTGCTTGGTTCCATCAGAATGTTTTTGCTGTTTTTAGTGCATTCATTTTGTACTAATAAAAATTTAGACACATGGGGCCTGCGATAATAAAGTGAAACTGCTTGGTTCTACTTATCGTGCACATGTTTGTCATCATGGTCACATCATAAGATAATATCAGTAACTACATATCGTCGGTTAAACCAGCATAGGGGCTATTTTATTTTTTAGCTAATTTGCAAAAGCGCTGTTAGTTTTGCGGAATTTTCCCTTGGCATAGGTGCTATTTTTCCTTTTGTCACATGCTAAACGCTGTTGTCGCGTATTCCCCGCATTGTTAAGGGATCGTGGAATGGAATTCCACTACTAAACTCCGACGGTCACAAGTCACAATACTCACATTCCATTCTTTTAAGAAGCATAAATGTGGGGAAATTAAAAATTTCATCTGAAATTCAAAACGTAATTTCTTTGTATTGAAACCGCTGGAGAATATAATTTTCCATCCAAATGAAGCTTAAAATCAGTTGAAGGTGAGATTGTGAACGGTTTCATAAAACATAATCCCTTTTCCATTTAAAATCCGTGTTATTTAATCCAGAAATAAAGATTATTTTAATAACTACAAATATTTTTATTACTTTTAAAAATAATTAATACATTACAAATAATTATGGAATTGTGTTTTTATTTGCTCAAGTGTGTTTTTACATTTTAATTCATATTAGAATTTTTTACATTTATTATATATTTTATTTATGATTTATTTTATTAATGATTTATTTTATTAATGATTTATTTTAATTATGATTTATTTTAATTATGATTTATTTTAATTATGATTTATTTTAATTATGATTTATTTTAATTATAATCTATTTTCTCATTTATTTTACTACAGACTACAGACTTGCAACAATATTAGCATTTATGCATACTGTGCAAAACTAAATTAGCTCCTACGCAAAATAGTCAAAAACTAAAATAGCACCTATGCTGGTTTAACTGACGATATTTTTAGTATGTGATCAAACAAATCGTAGTTATTTGAACGTCTAACCATTGGTATGGGCTACTAACGCTGGGTGACAAATTTTATTAAGTTATAGCTACTTATTATTATATTTATTATATAGCTTATATGTCATATTTTGCAATTTGGTGCAAGGAAACTTGCGACGCCTGGGAGTATATGAAAACCATATTAAAACCAAAACGTTTGTTCTAATAATGCCGAAGACATACGAATTCTGCTACACTTCGACGACACTACTTGCACTTCGGTATGTGATGCTTGATTAGTTGTAACGAAACTGATGAGGGTATATATCCAACAGCTTAAGTATATATGTGGGTTTGGAGAAAGCTTGTTGTGCCTGTCAAGCTGGAGCTACAGAGTGGAAAAGCGGTGTGATTGCGATGGAGAAAAGCTTGCGTTTGGAGTGGGGCATGGGTGAGTAAGTACAAAATCCGTTTGTCTTTTCTGCAATATTGTCCATCCAAGATCCCGTAACGAGCATTAAAACTCGTAACCATTTGGTGGCGTCATTATCAAATTAGAAAGCGATACGTGATATTCACATACAATGAATTAGGCACTATTTTGGTGGAAAGCTAACCTGCCTGATTTGACTCATTCTTCAGACAAATCATATCATGTGCAGTGAAAAATTGAAATAGCCATTTCCGCTGTTGCTCACTTTCGGGGCAATCTCGATCAACAAACGGAAAAGTGATATAGGTTGTACCTAGGCTAAGCTTTTTTCTATACCGTGTTAAAAGGAAACTGCTTTTCAGCATTTTAGCCATTTTTCATTGAAAAGTTGAGATTATAGAAAACAGAGCTATCTACAAGTGTATACACAGGAATATACAGAATTCGAGTCATAGTTTCACATTTAAGTTTAAGCAATTTGAATTAAAATTGGCATTATTTCTTCTAACTAAAAAGAAACTAGTTTCACTAATTATCCATTATTTATTCTTAGCTTACGCGGTTAATTAAAATTCAATATTATTCATTCACAAAAGTAGCGCAAGCTTTCAAACAATAGCGTTGTTCATCAGTCGGTTAAGCAATGATAATGATATTCAACCTAAAAAGTTATATTTAATTGCATTTTTACAAATTTTATTTTTTCATAAAATAATTTCCCTTTTAGCTGTTTCCTGTTACTTTTATTTATTTGTTTTAAACCTGATAGTGCCATATCCCAATGGACAGTATACAAAAATAAACAAAAACAAATTCAATCAGTACCTATCAGTAATCAAAATCCTTATTTATATTCAAAATATTGTCGCCTGTTTAACCATAAAAATTCTTTTCGGATGGAGAGTGGGATGCACGTTAGTAACACGCTATTTTAAAGACTAAAAATATCTACGCATTTAATTTATCTCCTTCCACCTGCTTAGTTTCAACAACTAATACACAGGAATATGCAGATAGCTGCATTACTTCAGTGAAAATATTATTAGTTTATAAGGTGCTTGTACCAACTTCTATATTTCAAAAATTATATATTCAAACACTTTCAAGCATATAGTGCCAACATTATAGAATTTAACATAACCCAGAAAACCACACAAATTGTTATTCTTAATTTTGTAATCATAGAACCTCCTGTCTCTTACGAGGGAAACTATTATACTGCCACGGCTGAAACGGGTAAACGAAAGCAAAAATACATTAAGTATCACCAGTA
>JAQGAK010003999.1:0-13312 GCA_034696945.1 Lipothrix lubbocki
TAAAATGATGGTGGATATATCAACTTGCATTTAAGAAATTTGGAGTTATACCACCTTGCACCTCGAGGAGCGATATGCGGTAGGAACTGCTGGATTATTTCCCCTTTCTATAACATGCAAGACTTCCGATTAGCAGTAGTTTTCCAGCAGCAGCGGGAGTTTGCTTGCCGTATAAATGCGCTATATTCAAGACAATGTAAACACATAGGCCAAGCTTTGAAGCGACATAGTCAGTTTAGCATTAGGAATATTTGTGAAATATCTTGTAGTACCGAAGTAATTCTTACTGCTTTTTAGCAACTGTGCAGATAGTTATATTTGCCTCAACAAAAACATGTAAACCTCTATTGTATGAAAATTGTTGGATCTTTGACAATTGGGAACTTGTTGAATCTTCTGCAGGATGAGGATTTTTTTCGATGTTTTGTACATAAGATGAGGAACTTGAGCACAGGTACACCCAAAGGATTATACAGTTTTTAAATATACCGGAATATGATAAAAGGGTTCGAATTTTTTGAGTTTTTCTTTAAAATCCTTAATCATTTGTATAACTATTATGTAGCCTTTTTGAATATTCCCAGGAATATAGAAAATAGATACAAGAGGAGCCTTATAGGAAATGGATCTTATATGGAAACAGGAGATTCTTGCTCTTCAAAGCACATTTCACCTTACATTTATCATTGTGTAAGCAATCACGTAAGAGCTCAAGGTCTCCGCTTTATTGAGGCTTCCCTTCTTTTCCGTGCTGTTTGTATGTAATAACGACGCTAGTCCGGCTTTTGTAGAGCAGTGTGGTTATGTATGAAATAACAACATTATTGTTACGTCGGTCCGATCGCGAACAGGTTTTTACACATTCTGACAGGTTTTACACTCTTTTGTTGTACCAAGAATGAGAGCCAAAGAGTGAGAGAGAGAGAGAGAGAGAGAGAAACGGTGAGAATAAGCAAGCGAACCCAAAGGGTTTCCTCAGTATTTCTACCATGAAAAAGGGGTTTCCTTTCCATTTCATTTTCACCGTCGTCGTCTCCATATCCTCATCATCCTTTCCTTTTATTATTCTTTCCCGTACACACCTAATATACATAATAATGTACCTGTATAGCTAAATACATAAATGGTTCTCCCCAAAATCAAAACCAACTAACTACTATAGTAGTAGGAAAAGCAGTGTGTTAGATCATCTCTGATTACGTTTACCCTTTCAACTTCTTGCGTATGGAGATTACGCACTTCAGGGGGGAGCGCCCGCACTTCGGCCTGCGCCTACAAAAACAACGGCTAACAATAGCAAAAGGGTTCTTCTTCTGCCGTTCTGCTTTTCTGCTTTTGGAGTCTTTTGCAGCAGATCCGAACTGAGAGCATAGCCGCGCATATAATCTATTATGTTCTATATACCTAGTTTCTATATATATTAGTTATAGTTCATATCTATACTCTATATGATATTTCATGTCCATTTACTATATGTAGCCATATAGTTACAATACCGTAACGCATGAAAAATTAAAATCAGTTACAAGTAATGCAGATCAACTAAATTTTAACTTATTTTACGCATTGTTACTATAGCTAGGTATACAATTTAAAAACGGAGGTTTCTGTGGGATTTAGGATGATGAGAGGAAGGGAATAATACAATTTTGTAACAATGGCTGTGGTATGTGAGTATGTCTGGTAAAAGGTTCCAGGATATATTACTTTTGGTTTTGGCATTTGGCAATAAATAAAAATGTAAATGTATACCTTTCCTCTAATATACCGAAGTTACTTTATACAGTTTCGGCTCTTGCTGCTGCTCCTGCTATTAATTTTTACGACGACCAGGAAGGGCGGAGTACCGTATTCCCCATCCCGACAGTGTATTTAGAAATATATTTGTACTCTATATAGTTAATAGTTGGGGCATGTCCAGCAGCAGGATATTCAGCAAGTTTAAGGACCCATTGTTGTTAGTGTAATCACAATCCTTTAGTTACTTTTGTATAGTTGCATTTTTGTGTGGACCGGTACGAATGCTACATACAATCGTCGAAATTGGAATGCTACATATATTCTGTTTTTACATAATATTGTGTATGGTTGGATATTATTCCTTTGACATTTCATGTAAAAAGGATGACTGTAAAGGTTTCACAATACTTACTTCCCAGACTAGCAAAACACTTCACTTTGCAACAAGTATTGGAACAAGTGTTAATATGTATGTATTTTCAAGGGATAGATCATGAATGAATTGATTCGGGTCTGGAAGACCTTCCAGGGGTTCAAGAAAGTTCACTTAACTATTCGAGATACAGAAATGTACGGAAATTTTGTATTTGGAGCTCTTATTGTATAGTTTGTATTGAAACGAAAAGGGGTATGGAAAAAATTCTTAATGTATTTTTCAGTGCGGTGATCTATTATACGAATCTATTGTACATGTAATTTTGAATTCAAATGTCATGCAGGTATGAATTGCAGGAAGTTCACAAGTTTACATAATCTTATGCAACTGCAACCTTTTCGGGGGATGATTCTTTTCTAACGTATTGTTGTGACTGGTAGACTTGCAGGGCATGGGATTTTGGCTGTGTAATTTAAATGACGAAAATATCAGAATATTTTCAATACGAAGCTTACCAAGTTTAAAGATGTGATGAATTTATACAATAATATAATTTGTTTAGGATTTATGGGGATAAAACATTTATAGAAATTTTTGATTGTGACCGATGCAAAATCAAGTCTGATTTTGCTGTGTCACAACATTAATTTCCCAAGGTATTTCATTCCATTTTGATCGTAATGGAATGATTTGTCAAGTAAATTCAACCTTACGTGTAATAAGATTTTTACATTTAAAAAGGAATTTAATACTTCCAGGTCACTTCCATCCATCAGAATTGAACAGAAATAAGGATCATCGTGACATGGTAATCCTCACGATTAGTATTACTAAATGCTGCTACAGAAGCCGGAAGATAACTGGAGTTGAATAAGACAAATTATTCTCTTTTTAAATTAAATCCTTATATAGATTATACTATGCTCAGTCCTTTATATAAACCTTCTCCTTAAACTCCTCTTTCACCTACATCTATTATATGTACATGTATGTATAGTAATTATTATCGTATTATAACGTGAATTATATTCCAGGATAGAAAACCTAGGAAGAAAGGGTTTAAATGGAACCTGAAACAGTTAATTGTTCGGAACAAGTTAAGATGACCAAGCATTAACCTAACCCTTTTGGACTTATAAAGTCTGTCTATATACAGTATATTGTTGGAAGAATAATGAGGTGAATAAAACGTCCGACTCATCTCATCTTTCGCTCTTGTAATCATACCTCAGACCTTTGCAAAATAAAAAGTTTCGTTTTAACCCCGACCCTAATTGCTCGAAGTATTGTAAGCTGTAATCTATTATCTTGTGTGTATTGTAAGTATTTTCCCTATATAAATTGTATTGTATTTTCACCGCCATTTGTTATACACTATAGCTTTTGAAAGGGTTCTTCAGTAGTTTCTCTCACTCATGCCCACTGTGTGGAATTAAAATCGTAAATCCAGAACATATTAAAATATGAAATTGCAACTCTTTTGGACCATGTTTCTGGTTTCACTTACATCTATACATACACGCTATAAAAAAACGAAACTTGATCTTTCATCCACCGGCCTAATTGTACTGAAATTCCACAGGATCAAAGATTCCTTTTGTTGATTTTCATAACAAATTACATTTAGAAACTCTTACACATTACATATACAAACATTACATATACTTATAATAATTAGTACTTTAGCTACGGTAGTGGTGTCACTGTTCTCCATGTGTAAAGCTTGTTTCTAAAGGTTCATTATGTTGCACTTGTATACGAAAAAGCTGTTATTAAACTGTACCTGGAACTGCCGTGGATGCAAATAATGGAAGGAGAGCATAATTGTAGCCAAATGAGGATGAATAATGACCGGGGTTCTGGAAATGAAGGATAAAAGTTTAGTTGGCTTAGAGTTTCATGTTATACTTGGGTATATGTATGTATCTACATACATCATCAGTGGAGATGCTAAGTGGGCTATCTCCATGTGCGTCTAGCTGCAAAATGAGACATTCCTTATCATTTTAAGTGCAAGTTGGGATAACTCTACTGATTTACAATTCCCTTGAAGTGGAAATTTAATGGAATACAACCTCCCTCCGTTTTCAGCTTTTAATGCAATTTAAACGGCAGGGTATCCCATCTTGCACTGAATTTATGGTGGATATCTCATCTTTTGCATTTATGTTCACATTCCACTTTGCATCTCCACCGACGATATCTATCATGAAATTACATTGAAAATGCTGCATCTAAACTGCTTCAACTCACCTGTGTACGAATTATTGCACATATGACAATTTAGTTTATATATAAGCTAAAGAAAAGAAGCTAAAGCCCAAGGAAAGGCTGATACAACCACACTGTAAGATTTAAAAAGACTGTAGAAATAATAAAATAATATACATAGAAAATGGAATATGTACAACCGTTAAACTGTTATTGTCGTATATCCAAAGGTGTGTGTATTTTGTACCTTCATATAATTATGTATTTTTAGGTCCCCACAGCCACATAATAGAATTGCCTTGATACTTGAATGCATTTCAAGCATGATCAAGCAATAAGATGATGTGGCTGAAAAGGACGCGTATAATATTCTGATGAAGATGAAAGTCAAGTTACGCGACGACGTCAGGTGCATGTGCATTTATATACTACAGGAATATATGTAGTAACTAGTAGTAGCTGAATAGTTAGCATAGTCTCAATTGCCTTTTTTAAGGATGAGTGAAGCGAGAGAGAGAGAGACGATCAAGTCGGAAATTGTAATCAGAGGCAAAGCAAAAGTTTTGTTAAAGGGTAACGAGGAATGATGGGCAATTCAGTTCAACCGCGTCCCAGCTCCTATGCTTTTATTATTATTATCAGTCCGGTATTCTTGAATTAAATAGCACGGCAGTCGGTGCTTCTGCATAATAGACACTTATACATGTACATATACATAATCTGTGTATTATATGATTAAGTACATATTCCATATATTATTTAATCAAGCTTATATGCACTCTTATACGTCTTTCTACAGGTAGAGTTTAATATACAAAGGTATTATCTTTGTAATAAGGTGAGCCTCACTTTTTATTATTACATGCAGCATGATTATGTTGATTGCATTATATTCCACCGCACAGGGAAAACACAACAGGTAGCTAAATCCTCTATCTTCGTCTACTTGTTGTTGCTGCTGTTGTTCATTCATGAATTTTCCCGATGTTGATGATGAAGGGAGCGAATATATGTGTATGTCATATGTAGATATATCTATCTATACGTAAATCTTCATTTCATTTATAATAGGAATACAGATGCACTTGGCGAACTATCAATGGACTGCATCATACCACATTCACAATTATTAAGACTGCTTATATCAACGATTGAGCTACCAGCAACCATATTTTTGATGCTATCTCAAAATTATATTTTTACTTGTTGTATGCTCCTGTAACCTGTTCTCTTCCTATCCGAGTGTTAATCTGCTTTGCATAGGTTTCTGTATATAAATGTTCCGTTTAGTTTATTTTTGTCTTCATTTATCCGACGTCGGAACTTTACAATATGTATCTTGTCGTAGAAGAGGCAAATACAACTGTCTGCACAGTTACTAAAAAACATTAAGAATAAATTACTATTTACTACAAAAAATTTCACAAATATTCCAGTGAAACACTGACAGCGTCGTTTAAAAACATGGCCAATGTGTTTACATTGTCATCAGTAGAGCGCATTTATACGGCCGCAAAATCACGCTGCTGGTGGAAAACCGTTCCTAAGTCTTGTAGAAATGGAATATATTCAGCAGCTTCTACCGCATATGTGTCTTTCCAATGGTAAATAAACGGGATAACCACTTTTGCGTTCCAGACTTTAAAAATAATATTCGGTAGCTGTAGTCATTCTTATTGGATTTTAGCAACAGTGAAGATAGTTGCATTTGCCTCTACAACGATAATATGAAGCTGTACATAATCATCCAAACTTTGCTATCTAATTCTGAATTTATCTAAGGGAGACATTTCTTATGCTAATATAATTCCTTGTATCTTCAGATCGCAGGTTAATCTTTGTCAAAGCATAATCATAACCGAATGGGTTCGCTTTTATGGCTTGTTTAAAGAGCCTTCGAATTCGAAAGCAGTAAATTTAACCGAATCAAGATTTATTGAATATGAATATATGAACAACTTGGGTAGAAGCTATATAAATATTATAAGTTTATATTACAATATGTAGATTGACATCAAACAGTAAAAACAGCTAACTTTCAGGATTTAAAAAAGGAATCGACACTATGACACGATGTGAATAGGCTGCACAAAAAGAAGCACCTAAAACACTTAAAAGTATGCAAGTGTACAAAAGGGTAACTATTCCAAGGTGATCACACAGAATCATCTGCAGATTTAAAAGATTTTTTCGCCGTTGTTGTTGTATAGTTTTTCTCAGATTTTGATTTTACAGATTTTTCTCCAACAGTAAACAATAACAACTTAATTACCTAATTTCGATTGGATCCCTACAGAGCAAGTAAAAGCGCTTAGCCATTTTGATATAACTATATAGGATACATTATGGATGCTGCCAGCATTCAGGTGAATTGCATTTAAACAAGCACGCAGATTTTACTTAAAGGCAAGGTTCAAAAAGTCTATTGGATTTTTGGATTACTTAATTATTTGAGCATTTATTCATCAGTTCATCACGCAATGTTGCTTGTAATGTAGTGTCATTCGTAATTTTTTTAAATGTAATATGTTGTTCGTATGTTTTTTATTGCAAAGGAAAGGCTTTTCGTATGATTTTCAATGCAATGCTTGTCGTATGTTTTTTTATTTGTAATGCTGTTCGTAGCCATTTAATGCAGTCCTATTCGTAATTACTTAATGCAATGTTGTCCGTACGTATTTTTCATTCTTCCCAATAGTAATTGCTGTATGACGGATCTAATAATGCTGGGGAGCTCTGCATGATCACATTGTTGTTGCATGTGTATACAGGATTGGGCTGTATTAAAGAGGTCTATGGTACTGATATGCGAGTATCGCTCGTATGATCATTCATGTGTACTGTAATAGTGTAATGATTCCGCTTCATTCTTTATGCTTAATAATGATTCATATCTATTATAATTATATATACCTATACATACATATGTATATTAAGAATATAATGAAATTATGTGTATTACAGGTGGATATATGTTGAGCACTTAGTCCTGGGCACTGCAAGTGTATTGGAATGAACATGTATCTCCTGCAAAGTGAATGAATAATGATATAAGTATACCTGTAAATACTGCTGGTGAAATAATTCCTGTGTCAGATAAAATATCCTTGAATTTCGCATACTACAAATTACTGTTGTCAGATAGCCGTGTCTAGTAGGAGGTTTGTATTCCGATGAGCTTATTTATTTTTTTCCCTAACTTTACAAAAGCAGGTTAGAATAAACGTGTGGACGCGGCGGTGATACAGCGGGGAAAAAAACGTATTGCATGTCATTTGTAATTACCATCTCCGCAGTGTTATTCCAATCTCCGAGACACACATTTGTTCGTGTGAGTGCTATCCTCTTGCTCTCCAGTGAATAGTCAGGCCAGGCAGATCCTGTCATAACAAAAATGACTTCATCAGACCAATTACGCGTGAATCACTTTTGGAAAAAAACGATAGGAATAAGTAATTACATACAATACAGAATGCAATAATAGTAGAAGATAACCAACGTAACACTAACTATATATGTAGTTTTTGTACTGTGTGTGATTTTTGTACATACGCAAAAACTATACTGTCGGCACACGATCTGAAAGAGATTGTGTATGTATGTACAACAGATATTTACTACCAGCAAAATATTTGAATTCAGTATCAAACACCGTCGTTGAAGATGTAAATGCAACTATGTACACATGTGTATGCTAACATGCAAGAAGAACTACAGCTCCGAATATTATTTTTAAAGTTGGGAATGCAAAATGGACTATCCCGTTTATTTACCATTGCAAAGACACATATGCGGTAGAAACTGCTGGATTATTTTCCCTTTCTATAACATGCAAGACTCAGCAGTAGTTTTCCAGCAGCGGCGGGATTTTGCTTGCCGTTTAAATACGGTATACTGATGGCAAATAGGTCATGCTTTTAAACTACATCGTCAGTTTTGTATTGGAATATTTGTGACATATCTATAGTAACCGTAGTCATTTCTGTATCTTAGCAACTGTGCAGATAGTTACATTTGTCTCTTCAACGACGACATAATTATATAACGACACAATATAAATTATAGTAAAAATCAGTACAATATTTATACTACTTGGATTTTGTCCATTGTACTTGAATTCTGTCCTTTGCATTCAATCCCGTACAATCTATAAAAGAAAATTTGAATATGTTGTGACATCCACGTAAGATCCCTTTATTCAAATTCAATAGGATCGTTTTTGCCATGTTTTGGTTAATTGTGTTTGTGTGTCTACAAATTACAGACAAGTCTGATGATAAAAACTGCGGTTTTCCCTTAAATTGTATTATTGCTTTACCCTCAATAGCCCTTCAATTTCTGCGGCTTTGTGGTCGCAGTCCTTGCAAGTCTGCTTGTACAATGCACAACAATTATGTACTTGAGCTGCATGTTGGAATTTTCAATGTTCCATATATTGTCCTATACATATATGTGTTCTTCCAACTTTTTATAAAGATTTTAAATCGTATAAAAAGTATGTAAGCTTATAATTTCTGTGTCAACATCGTCTTATTCCCTATACCGCTTCTGCAGGTTTCTTGTAGTATAAGGTAAATTCATTTAGAGGCAAAATAGTTTACACATGTTTTAGAGATGCGGTCGGTGATGGTCTTTATGTATTCAACCGTCCAGTAGTAGGATTTTTTATATAGAAATATAATGTGAAAAAAATTTGCTATGCATAATACATACATAATATATATCTTCTGTACTATAAGCAAGATCAATGTTATTGTTTAAGTAGCGTATCGTTCACATCAAGGTGAATCTTTTTATTGTAAAGCTTCTTATCATTATTATTATTGTTGAATACGCGTGTGCTTTTGGAAACTGAAAATGAATAAACACATTATTAGTTCATATAATATCTACACATATGTGCATATGTAATTTTATATATGTATGTGTACTATTCTCATTGCAATGTCTATTTATAAAAGAGCCCGTCTGTCACACGTCAGAAAATGTCAGAATTGAGACTCCTTCCTATTTATGGCCACTAAAGCGGTTTCCTTTTTCCCAAGACCGTCTGACTGACAAGGTAAAGTACTTACTCAATTCAATTCAATTCCCTCTTTCAAGTTTAAACATATCCAAGCTATGTAGCTTCACTCCTCTTGTCTCCATTATATTATACATATTTACACACATATTTACATATGCACATATATGTGCATGTAATAGCCTTAAATGTAAATCCTAAGTATTTAAATGACTAATATAAATATATAGGAAAAGAGTCATAAAGCGCTTATAGCCACGTCCACGTGTTCCCTGTTCGCTCCTTAACTCTTCTATTTATAAATATTTGAGAATGACAATGGTAATTTGCACAGTGACAGTGTCTCATGGGTTGATTTTTGACCAATGAACACTTTTTTTCTCAATTTAAGCCTTCTTATTATTCTTTTTACCTTAAATTATACAAGTAAGTATGTAACGTGAAAAGGGCATTAATGTAACTGAAAAGCGTTTAAGAACAATATTGTTGCCCAAGGCTCAAGGTCAAGGAGACTCTTTTCAATCAACTAATAATAAACATAAGAGGCCTTTGAATTAATACTGTCAACGCGCGGCAGCGGCGGCAGCGGTTATATGCAGAAATTAAATATAAAAGCTTCTTATTAGTATTATCTTTGTGTGGAAATACAAAGATAGTAGTTAAAATAAAATAAAAAATAAAAAGACGCGCTCATTTATTTTCGTTCCTTACATGATTTGTCGTCGTGAATATATTGTTGCATAGTGCTATTGTTGATGGATAATAATAAAAAATGAATAGATAATAGTTAAATTCAAGCCGAAAAAATAAATGCAGAAAAAGTATTTAGAATCTTTAAATAGACAGATACTTGATTCAAGTGGAGTAATTCGTTATAAGTAATTTAAATCTTATTGATAGCGATGTATTATTGTTATTGTCCATGTAATTTATTGAATTGCACGTGGGATTCCCCACTTATTTTTGTATTTTCTACATACCTCTGTACGATTTCCACAGACAGTGGAAGAAATTCATCCCTATGCATGACTTACTCCTGTACTTAAGAAGCATGATGAGTGAATTATTAATTAAGTATTACAATGTATTTGTGAATGGATTAACACTAGAGTTATGCAATAATTTTTTTTAAATCCTGGAAACTCTAATTTAATAATTTAAATGATAATACATTCATTTTATAATGTACGGTTACGTGAAAGATTTTATTTCGTCCGGAGCTTAATTTAAATGATTGTATTCTACAAAGCAATGTGATAAAAGTCTCTTATGTTAATTTTATTTCCATGATCATCGCATGAAAAGACGAAGAATTCTTACAAGCTAAATTTTCGGTTGGGAGAGACTTATTTCGAAGAGGACCCGATTTTCAAGATGGCTAAAAATGAAAAAATTCAATTACTTCATAACGCTCATCTGCTTTATTATACTACCCAGGTTGGATATTTGAGTTTGGGAAACCAAGACGAAGAAACAGATGCAAAGCCTGTGGCTAAGGTCAGGATCATTGGGAGAATCACCGCAGAGACAAAAGATAACAGAAGCAATAACAGGTATTTTTCTTCCTATGGGATTCTATTGTACGAATGAACTTTTATATATTGTAAAATGAACATAAACCCCGGTAATATTTCCTTCGTTTTCTTCTCCTGTATGAGATGTAATTTCCGTATATTACAAGTACAACAAAACAAGAAATCTAAAAGATCACCACTGTAGCTTATCCCAGAGGAGAGTCTCGGCATGTGTGCAATCACACTGCAACAATAAATATCAATAAGTGTTTATGTCATGTGGCTCTCGCTCTGCAAGTGCTTCATCGAAATTTGTAAGAAATTTAAAAAAAAAAGTTCTGAAATGAAGGTACACAGTTTTTTTTGAAATATTTTTCTAGAGCAATGGGAGAGCTCGGATGGGAGTCCAAGGTCGTCACACATAACCATGGAAGACCTGTCCGTATGAGGGGGAGAATTCACATGATTCCATTTGACAAAGTAAACCCTGAACGGCATGATGATTTTTTAACAAGAAGGAGCAGACGAAAAAGTCAAAGAAGAAGGAACAAAAAAATAAGTAAGCTGATGCCCACAGATGAATTCGACACCGACTGTGTTCGGTTGCAAATGTTTTTTAACCCAGAAAATATCCGTCGTTGAAGAGGCAAATATAACTATCTGCACAGTTGCTAAAAAGCAATAAGAATTACTACTGCACTACAGGATATTCCCCAAATATTGCAATGCAAATCTGACTGTCATTTAAAAGCATGGCCTATGTGCTTACATTGTCGTCAGTATAGCGCATTTATACGGCAAGCAAAATCCCACTGCTGCTTAGGAAAACTACTGCTAAGTTTTGCATGTTATAGAAAGGGAAAATATTCCAGCAGTTCCTACCGCATATGTGTCTTCGCAATGGTAAATAAACGACATGGTCACTTTTGCATTCCAAACTTTAAAAATAATATTCGGAAGCTGTAGTCATTCCTATTGTATTGTAGAAAACTGTGGGGATAGTTATATTTGCCTCTTCAACGACTCCGTGGGTGAATGGAGTATTGATGAGGAAATGAACAAAGACAGTGCTGTTGCAGTAGTTGTGGCAAGTAGTTCACTTCAAGGTTTAAGAGTTAATATTACTGAGGTTGGGAAGTTAACTTCGAGGTTTTGGTGGAACAAGTGTTGGGTCAGGAGCTGAGAGGAGGTCACAGGAGGGTGTCTGGGAAGCCCACTTGGCGGTCGGATCAACACCGAAAATATTCCAAGAGTGAAACAAGAGACTTGACGCAATCATTCCCGCTGACTTCTCTCATTTACAGCCTCCGTCTCGGCATCCTTTCATCTCTTGTTGTTGTATTCCCATAACTTCAACAAGATCCTCATTCCCGTATACCAACGTACGTCTTATATTACGTATTCGATTGCCCCACGTAATAATAAGCGTCTGTATATAATAACCTATAATGTATAACATTCTGTTGAGCAAAATCTGTTAAGTTTAACATTAGAGCTTGTACATATAATGTACAAATCCTTTTTCTCTATATTTTAAACTCGACTATGTATGTATGTCATTGTAAAATAACTACCAGTTCATAATAAACAGGCGGAATGACCAGTTTGAAACCATAATATCCCTGCAAATGATACTTATATTCCTTTTCCTTTACTTCACTTTTCAATCTCCTCTAATACACTACATCCTCTTTTTTCCAAATCTTCTCTGGTTAGTGTCTTAACGACTTGAAGTATTACGTGTGTACTATGTATACTATTACCTGATGTACATCCACGTACGTATGTGTGTGTGCATCCTTTTCGTGTGCTCAATGGAAATAAAACTTTTTCGAGCTGGCGGGGATATCGTCGGCGGCTATAGTATAATAGTAGGTATTCTTTCTTGTCCTTAAATATATCATTATGCCTCATATACTGCAAATAAGTACAGGGACGCTGGAACTTAATAATGTAATTTCATTAAATACATAGAATTAGTCAAGTACCAAAAGCATTAAACTTTCATCATTACATCGCGGAACTTGAAATTATTACGCATTATTGCATTGCAATTACTACGCCTGTTGATCGTGAATATTGTTTTTTTCCTGGCTGTACTTCTATCAAGTTCAAGGCACACTTACGTAATGATGAAAGCGTTGCTAAATTTAAGAATTCAAAATTATTAATACGAGTACTAATGCGCAGATATGAATTGCCCGATCGCAAAGTTTTTCGAATAAATATGCAAAAAAATAATCATAATCAAAATCAAATGATAATGAATAAATAACCCAATATTAAATAAATAAAAAATAAATAAATAGTAAATAAATAAATAACCCAATATTAAATAAATAAAAAATAAATAAATAGTAAATAAATAAATAATAAATAGTAAATAAATAAATAATAAATAGTAAATAAATAAATAATAAATAGTAAATAAATAAATAATAAATAGTA
>JAQGAK010004000.1:0-13311 GCA_034696945.1 Lipothrix lubbocki
TTTTGCAAAATTTCTTATGGCCTGGCTCTAAATTCTCTTGGCCTGGCTCAGCCAGGGGCAGCCAGGGCTCGACTGCATCCCTGCTTACACTCACACCTACCTTTACAATATACAGCTCTTATATTGTTGTTAAATAAATGAGAGACAATGCGGCGTTTCTGGTTTTACAGATTTTGTCCTGCAATAAATTGACACGCCATTCTTAATTTAGCATTGGTTACGAAAGTATACATAGATTTTGTAAACATTAAGTAAAATTTATTTGAATTCATGTATAGTAAGTACAATTCGCCAGCTAAAAACAACAATTATAGTATTATATATGGATCATTCGGCCAAACTGCAACCGTCACGAGGAAGAGTCATCCAAATTGTATCTATCAGGAATTCTGCAAATCATTCTGCTAATCCTTCTTCAACCTAAAATAGTTAATGGTAATTCTTAACAAAAGCTAACGTTAGAAGATAAATCATGTATATGTAGGTATAACGATAACGAAAGAGAGGTCCGTCTTAGTGTAAACGTCTGGCACGACAAATAACTAATTTTATTGTTGTTTGTCTTGCCATGCTATGGCAGACATGGCATGAATTATTCTGCGGATCATTCTGCTAAACCGTATGCACTGAAATATTGTTGTTGGGGTGATATTACTGATAAGCACTGCATGATCGAGTGTGATGAGCGATAACAAAATTCCGGAGAATCATCGATCCATGATTCATCTCTTCACTCACCGCTTTTGTTAAATATATTAGAAGTGCAGCTGTCTATTATGATAAATAATTAATACTATGGATTGTGGGTAAAGAGAATAAAGATGTATTTAAATTTTAATTCCATCATCAACGAAATTACACTCACTTAATTACAATTCGGATTGCTTAAACTTCGTGTCCATTTACAAATTCGTTTGTTTTAATTCCTATAGAAGCGTTCATTTCGGTTGATGGCAGACATGACGGACGACGAGGAGCAGGTTGAATACCCTGAACTAGTAATATTGGATGACAATCTAACTGAACTTGGACTGGGTGGTCAAGATTTTGTAAGTGAGATAAATGACGAACTCAGTTCCGACGAAATTCCGACGTTGGTAAGATTTACTTATGTCCAATGCTATTAGTTTGTATTTTAAAGTATTTGTGAATTACTACATACGACTGGAACTTTATCTTCTAATACCTTAAATTTGTTTAGGTAGTTGAGCGAGTCATCGAATCCTTAACCGACATCCAACTTTTAAAAAAGTGTAGACTTGTGAATAAATTCTGGAACCAAGAAGCTTCCAAAGCATTCAGAAAATTAGCTGTTACAAATTTGTCGGAAGAATTGAACGGCCGCTGGATTAATTTTGTGGACATTTTAAATAATCCACTTGCTTTGGAACTACCGTGTCCTTTCAAGACTTTTGCTGTCAAATGCTGGGGATTTTGGAGTGACGATTTTTATGATTTAGTTCTACGTCCCACCTTCGAAATCAACTCGGTGTCAATCGGTTTCGAAGTTCACCTACAACGACTGACAAAATTTATGGAAATCAAGAAGGCTAACATCACCGAACTTAATTTTATGACACCTTTGCAAAATTCTTACCATTTTCAATTACCTGATTTCTGTAAATTATTCACTCAAGTTAGACTACCATCGTTGAAATGCCTAAGTTATGGTGATATATGTTATACGGACAGCAATATTTTGCAGATAATTACAGAGGGTGTAGCCCTTTCCGCATTGAAAATTGAACACCCACATCGTTACAATTGTCCACCGTGCACATGTTATGCGTCATTTTCGTTGATTAATGTGTCCAGATTAGAAAAACTAGAACTGGAAAATATTGGTCAAGATTGGTGGAAAACACTTGCAGAAGTTCGGCTGCCGGCTTTAAAAATCTTAACAATTACTCCTACACCTGAAAGGCGCAGAAACTTCAACAATAATTCGACATTTATTGAAGCATTGTTCAAAAATATTGCACCCTCCATTGAAAAACTGCAACACAATCTTTATCAAGACCAAGTTAACTGTACGTTTCAAAAATTGAAATACATTAGATTGGACAGAACGTCTACAGCCTTTCTTCAACAAATTACGCACGAGAATTTCCCCTATTTGGAAGAGCTTCACACTGGCTCATGTAATATCAATCATATGTTCGGGAATGAGTTACTTCCTCATGAAGGAGTGCAGATTTTTTCGGTCGAGACATACAGTCTTAACGTCTCTGAAGAACCGGGACACCTACTTGAAAGCATTAAAAGCTTTGAAAGCTTTATGTTGTATTTGACAAGAAAATTCCCTCACATCAAAGACTTTAGGTTTACAATTTATGGTAATGTTGTTTGCAGACACTTGCGTTGTATTTACAATGCGTATCCGCATTTAAAAGCCATTACAATCTTTGAAAGAAATAACGGACAACCAAGTTTAAGAAATGATTTATGCGGGCTCGTTCAAAAATCTTCTGGCACTTCTTCCCTTTTGGATTTTCAAAGTCAGTTGCTACTTTTATACCTTGTCTTTCTTTTGTCCTCTTCTTTGTCCATAGGAAAATAAATAATTAAGTACAAATTCGTTGAACACAATGCAATTTATGGTCTACATATACGTGTTTACAGATTTGGAGTCAATTTCTCTACTTTTCCGGAAAACCCTAATATCTGATGACATGATTCGAGATTTGTTGTCTCTTCTCCTCAAATTGAAGCATGCGAAATTCCCTTGGGTAATTTTGAAACAATTAGTTATTTTAAATATGATTTTATTTAGCAGTGGAAAATATTTACAACTGCACCCTATAAAGCCGCAAAATTTAACCATTAGAAAAGTAATGATTACGTGTACTCAAATTTTCTTCTCCGGCACAAATATGACGGCCTTTAACGGGAATCATATAAAGGGGGCTCTTTAAAAGGGCCTTATAAAGAGGACCGTTGAAGCAAATTTTTACTGTATACACATGCATTTCTAAATTTATAAACTACTCGAAGATAATTGTTTTATTTTTCGTAGAACGCAAACCTCTCCGTGGAAGTTGTTGGCACGTACCTTCAGCATTTGGAAAAATTAGAAATTTGCAAGATAGATGCGGGGCCTGGGAACTCTTCCTCATGCCCTGGATTCGAGTTGGATGTCGTCCTTAGGCAACTTCAGCTAGCTTTACCCAAGTGTTCCGTTACGAAGTTCAATGATGTACCGCTTGAACGGGTTGCCAGAATATCACATTTGCCAATATCATTTTATAGTAACTACCACTAATAAATCTTATGAATGAAGTACGAATGAAACAGCAGAATGCAATTCTGTAATTATATGCAAATGTATAAATGCCTCTGCACCAAAAAGGTGCCCAAAGGCAGGCTGAAGGCAGTAAATTGCATTGTATAGCCGATTAGGCCACTGTTGGAAATTAAACAAAATGTGGCACATGTACAAATTCCATAATATTTTAAAGTGATATTATTTAAAATTGATTTATTAATCTAAATTAATTGTACTTGTAATATTTAAGAAGTGTATCCAGACCCTCAAAGACCTCCAAGATCGTACGTTTTTCTAGGGTTTCAGCTGTCGAATAAATTGTTTTAAGTTGTAATAAATTAATTTTTAAGGAAAGATTGATAGATATATCCTAGAATCGAATTGACATCAAGATTCTTAACGTATTCATGTCAACAGGTGAAGAAAAGTTTGTGTTTTAATAGCGGGGGTAGGTACTTCCGTTGCAGTGTTGCTGCAAATTTTATAAAATAATTATTTAATTCTTATTAGTCATTGTGAAATATTGTATTATAGAATAATTAAACAAAACAGAAGTTTGTAAACATGATCGTTTGTCGTTTTATGGTGTGGTGCTGTATGCTATAATTAATTTAACATTCTCTCGGTTGGCCTTCAAAGCTTTGTGGATTACAATAATAATCAGCCTTTGTGATTGACCTCAAATTTACGGCAAGGATTTCTGTTACCCATTTGTTATTTTACGCTTGCTCATACCACAATACATATGTATGCATATCATTGATAGTATCTTATGTTTACGGTCTATTGTTCCTGTTTACGAGCCGATCAAATTGACAGTGACATTAGTGAATCGTAACCATTAACATCTCTTTTGCTCAAAGAGGATCAATAAACTTCTATCTATCTACATAAAACAGGCAATGGACGTGTAAATAATGCAATGATTTGCATTAGCCCACTATGTATGTTTACAATTGACGCGTTTATAGATAAAATTGTCCGTACTCACAATCAGTCTATTAATTGATCATATTAGCTAATGGCCCAACACTGAAAACATGATATATGTTGACAATGGAGAATCAAACAGCAGAATCAATTAAAGATGAACAAGCCATCTCAAAGTCGAACTTACACCTGCGGTCAAGAGTGACAGTTTTCCATTTTCTGCTTCCTCCACAATGTGCCGAGAATTACACTCAAAACGTGTAGGAGGTTCGACTGTTTCCATTTTTATGATAGTGAGTATGTAACTATCTATACTTTACACTGAAATAAGGGAGAAATCTGTATATTTAGTTTAAAAAACATGGCTGTCGACATGCCAAGAACAATTTGTTACGTTCTGTATATTCTTTCGGTAGCAAAATCAAATGAAAGTCCGACAAGAATGCCGCAAGATTTAATAGAAACAATTTTAAATATTGTGCCGACTGAACGGTGCTTCATAAACTTACCGACTAATATTAAACATGACTTGTTCGATTTAGCAAAACTTCACCTTTCGGGTATACCAATTGAATTAACGCCAAAAATTTTTACCACAGCAAGTTTTTACAATGCTGAAGAAACGACTAAAGAATTAGGCAGCATCATCAAACGCCGAACAGAAGTAAGGGTGACGACAGCGGTAAAACGCAATCGTCGCTATAGCAACTGCAGGGTTAACTTAGAATTCTTAATGGAATTTTCTACATATGATAGTTTAAATTTAAATATAAAATGTGCAAGAAACTACGATGGCTGCCATGGCAACTTGGATGCGAATATTTTTGTTGGAGCTCGCGAAGCCATCGAGCTAGCATTTCAAAGCGAAGAAATTCAAAGATTACGATATAAAATCGGTGTGCTGACAGATTTCCCCGGGAAATTATATAAAATCGAAAGCTGTTCGGAGAAATCTTTGATTATTTCATCAGAAGATTTTACGGAAATGTGGATCAAACCATCTTTCAAGGGCTGTCATTTCGAAACGGAGTCAATGATGGTTCGATATTTTGTGCGGTTTGGAACTTCCCGCCCAACAGGAGGAGTCTTTTTTAACTTAATGGCGGCAGCATCGACCATGTACAACTTTACGTTCGACGTAATTCTTAATAAAGGGACTCTGAGTCCGTACAGGAACGGATCGTGGGGCACTGGACCTATTTCTTCCTTGATGACGCATCGCAAAACTGTACTCCTTGGGGCGGCTCAAACCATTGAAAGATACGAAGTCATAGATTACAGCACGGCGTTTGGCTACGTCAAGCACCAATTTTATACAGCGCATCCAAAAATCGGTGTCAATTCCACCGCTTTAATTTACATTTACACCCCATTTGTGTGGTTATTAATTTTCCTCGGAGTTCTCACATTTATAACGGCGCTCTACTTTTCTATGCGACTTTTTAATGCTGTCGACGCCAGCAGCGCCATTCAGATTGTGTATTGCCTAATGCTGGAGCAAAGTGTTAAATCCCGCGCTAAAAACCTTACCAAACCTTTGTTATGCTTGCTTTTCTTGTATTCTATGATCCTTGGCACGGGCTACAAGAGCAATCTCGTGTCCTATTTAACCTTTCCCGCCCCAGATCACGTGCCCGAGACCTTCGAAGAGCTTTCAACGCAGGAGGATTACAATATACATCTGGCAGCGTTTAAAGACGCGGGTTATCATTTCTTCAAGACCACAAATACTACGAGGTTTACTAGGATTCGGGCACGATTTAACATCACGCCGGACATTTTCCAGTGCATGTGTGATGCAGCGCTTAAAAAGAAGACAGCTTGCATTAGTTGGGACATAGTTGCCACGCCGACCATCGCCAGGAACTTAAGTGTCAATTCCGTTGTTCAGCCCCTGAGGATTTCAACGGACACTTCCCTAAATTCCCCGAGTATCCTTGGATTCCCCAAAAATTTCAAATTCACTGAAGAATTTAATGATATTGTTGGGCGCCTGCGGGATGGCGGACATTATTCAAAATGGTGGGGGGATATGAGCGACCACGACTTATTGTCGGGAGTCCTTTGGATGAAATCCCATGGGAAATCTGGGCAAATATACGAACGGCTCCATGAGTTGGTTCAAATTGAGCCTCCCGTGAAGCCGTTTAGTATCCGAAATATTGTTATTACTTTGTACATCATTTTCATTGGATTAACCGCATCCATTGCTGTCTGGCTCGTTGAGTTAGCATTTATTCAAATTAGCTTGGGCAACTTGTCATTAAAAAGAATCATCGCGGACTATTTTAAGTTAAGACTTTCTTTCGAAAAAGTAGTCCAAGTCTGTCATTTTCCTAGTTAATTTAGTGATGCACATGTCTCGTAACTAAATTGGTCTGGAAGATAAACAAATCGGATGATTCCTTCCTAATTCATTATTCCATCCATTAAAACCAGTAATTTTGAAATATAACCATGCTTGTTAACAATTTAATTATTTACCATGATTCTCATCGAAAAATCAGATCAAACTATGCTTTTAAATTATTTTGGAACAACAAAAGATGTATACTGAATTCAGAGTTTTGATGTAGAAAAATGTATTTTCATATAAAATCTCTAAACAATATTTTTACTTAATATCTCCTATAGCACCGCAATGTTATCATTGGAATTATCTCAGATACCGGTGACCGAGGCTAATTCCCGAAATGTAGCCGAAGTTAAAAATAAACGAACTTTAACTATTGCAATGCAATCCTAAATCAGTAAATTCCCATGCGCTTTACATTGCCTCATGAATAAATAAAACGTGAATTTTATTTAAATGCATGTCTTCGTTTGCAGTGCCGATGATACTTATCTAATCACTGGCGCAAGCGTAAGCACAATTCAAGATGGCGGCTGGACTTTCGAGTATCTCGGAACCAGATTGGAATACCTATGCGCATAGAAAAACTGGAAACTTGTTTTCCAGCAGTTTAATAATTATTGTTTTAGAAAACGGATAAGCAAGTAGCGTCTTTAAATGACAAAGAAGTTACCGAAGATCTTAATTTTTAATATAACGTTTTTAACAGTCATTCCCCACTCTCCTCATTCTTGCCCTGACGATGTTCACAGAATGTGTTCGAAAGCTTGGCTTTAATAAAGAAATTATCTCATAAACCACGTATCCATTTATTAAAAATGAATTCTGTTTTAATAATTATTACAAAATCATATTTTCAAAAAATTAAACAATAATCTGACATTGGAAACAAATGAACTTCAACTATAACCAACATTCCCATGACACGCATGCTTGATATAAGGTAATAATAGCTTATTGTTAAACAAATTACACCAATAAACGCATCAGCGCATGTCATTTGAATAATTCCGACCTTGGTAGGTCATTTGATTAACAAGGCTCTACGCTAAACCCTTTACGCCTTTACTGCGCATTACCTCCTAAAACCATGTTATCTCAGGTGGAATTTCTACTCAAGAGGGGACCCGACTTTTACTTCGGGGTCTGTACGTACACGTTCTAATTTGAATATTTAATTATTCAAGCCTTCCACTGGGTAATTTGACCAATCAAAAAACTTGAATTAGGTAATGTGTAGGTCCACAGGAATGCATGGTTCCATTTTGGCTGCGTAGTAGTTTGTAACGGTCAGCAGAAGAATTCGTATAAAAGGAGCGACGTGGGATGTAATATTTAATCGATTTATTTAAACCGAAGGTGGAAGAACAATCATTGTTCGTCGTCCGTTGTAAGCCTTGATTCATTTAAACAGTTGTTCCTGTTCAGTTAGTGAGGGTCCTCATAAATTAAAGAAAATATTATTATCGCCGTCAAGCTTGTCCACTGCATTTAAATTTATATAATCATGGACGTAGATCTATTTAACCTGGAATTCGACAGTTCGAACACGCTGTATTCCCCTGGAGAAAATCTCTCGGGAAGGGTCGTTTTGAGTACGAAGTGCAAATCTAACGTTCAAGGGGGTGAGTATTGTTCAATTTAAGATTTTAATTTTTTTTGTGGTTGAATTTTTTAGTTTCAATATTTGGTGTAATATTTTAATTTCTTTTTTTGGCTTAATATTTTAATTTCTTTTTTTGGCTTAATATTTTAATTTAATATTGTACCAGAACATTTCAATTTGGAATATTTAATTTAATTTGCAAAAATTTTTGTACATGTTCAGAATTATTAAATTAGGGAAATTATTTCACAATTATTATTTTACAATTTACAGCTCTGATAGTAGTATTGAAGGGCGGAGTTTACACGGCTTGGGAAGAGGGCGGAGAAAGTGAAGGACTCGAGGACTGCGAGCTCGTGGTGAATCAAATGCAGTACATCATTGGAGATGGTAATATTAAAATAAAATTTCGATATTAAATAATATAATTTCTAAATGTATCGTTTAAATTCATGATTTAAGCTCTTTATGGAATATTTTGTGTACAGTGGATTTTAAGTTTTATGTGGATACTAATTTTTCGAAATTATTTTTGTCCATATGTAATAGCTAAAAATGATCGGGCCATCCCAGCAGGAAAGAATTACTTCCCGTTCCAGTTTACCTTGCCCCCGAACCTCGCTTCCGCCTTTTCCACTGAATTCGGTAGGGTCGCTTATGAAGTTGAAGCGGTGCTGAGGAGGACAAATAAGCCGGACTTTCAAGTCAAGCGGCCGTTTTCGGTGAACGCGACTGTTGATCTGAATAGTGACATCGAAGCTACCAAGCCTGGGGAGCTGAAGAAAAGCAAGACTGCTGGTTGTTTATGGTGTGCAAGGTAAAAAAAAAGTACACGTAATTACAAAATTTAATGTTATAAAAATATTTTCAATGTTATTGAAAATAAAACTAAATAATTAGGTTTTTATTACACGACAAAAATGTTTAAAAATAAATTACTTAAGGCTAATACAAAATCATGATCCAAATAGGATTCTCGAATCAATTATACACTGTAACTTTAGAAACCAATTTTGTTTTTATTTTCCCCAGCGGTCCGATCAGCTTCCAGTTGAAAACTCCGAAAAAAGGTTTCGTTTCTGGTGAAGCCCTTCAATTCGAGTGCGAACTGCAAAATTACAGCAGGAGGAACATTTCCGGAGTCACATTGACTTTGATGCAGGTAATTTTCGAATCGTATTTTTTACAATGATTTTAATAATAGGAATTTCTAAATGTTGCATTTTATTGTTTTTTAACTTATTTTAATTTATTTTGTAATGTAATTTTTGTTCCTCATTTTAGACAACTACATACACAGCACAAGGAAAGAAGAAAAAGGTCGTCGTACCCCTGATTGAATCCCCCCACCCAGCGTTGCCACCTGGCGAAGTCGAAGTTTGGAGAGGTCACATGGTCAGAATTCCAATCGTCCCACCTTCTCGACTGGGATTATTGAAAAAAAATTCGTTAATTTCCGTCGAGTATCAGCTTCGTGTAAGTCACGTTTAAATAGAAATTAAATCTTAATCGTTAAATATCATTTTTCAATGTATTTTAGAATTTATTCTAATCGAATTCTTTTACTTGCATTTTATATAATTTTAGTTAAAAATGGTAATCTCAAATGCACTGGACCTAGTTGGATTCTTGCCTATCACTATTGGAACCATCCCCATTCGGAACAATAATGACGTGGTGAGCCCATCTATGGAAGTTTCTCCTTCTCCACCCGGAGCAGGCAGTTCTCCCAGGGGTTGGGGTAAGATTATAATTATTTATATTTAATATTCATTTGTTACTTACACACGTCATCGGAAGTTTGAGTTAATAATTCGTAATAAATAATATTTAATAATTTATTGAAATAATAAGTATATTATTTTCTCAATTTACTTTACAGTCCAACCTACTACGCCCGGTGATTCCAAGGGGATGCAGCGTGACCTTCCTGAAGCTGGATTTGTCAACACAGGTGGGAATCAGCCCCAACAAACTGTCGTTCTTCCTCCGAATGCCCCGCCTTTGAATGGAAATGATCGTCTTCCTCCTCCTTATTCCGAGAAGTGACAAGCGCCGATTTTGAAGCGGATGAAAGTTTTTTTTCTACAAAATCCAATCCAAATTTAAGCCAAATCAACCTAAATTGAGTTAGTTAGCACGGTCGGAATTGGCCGGAAAGAAATGTAAAATATGGAAATAGTTTATTATTACTTTAGTATTACAGACTTATTATTATTACTCTACTCTCATGTAGTTTTGTAAATGAATTTTCTGAAATATGAGTTCATGAAATAGTACCTTTTGGCAAAGTTATGCTGCCACAATTATATTATGAGTCCGTTTAATTGTAATTTCAACAAATTCATGATAACGTGATTATTTATTACAATTTTCTACGTGGATTTATATACATTTTGTAATTAGCAGTTTATGTGTGTAATGTATTGGTATTTCAAATACGCTTAAATAGGATATGTTACTTTTACTTTATTACTTGAAATACAACTAATAATTATTTATAGTCTACAATGATACTATTATATTTTATAGTAAAGTGTGCTTTGTTTAGGTAAATTAAGATTTAGATCTCTATATTCAATGTAATATTTGTTGCATGAACCCCAAGTAATTTATTTCGAAGAATTTAACAGCGTAAATATATTTTGTCTAAAATTCATTTATTATTTAAGCAAAAAACATTTTTTATATTCTCTCATTCTAAAGAGGATTTGAGAGTAATATTTGATATAGAATAATAAATAAATGGAAAAAATTGTAAAATCTTGCCGTTCCTTGTTCTTTGAAAGTTCCATAATAAGGTTTTCATGACTATTATCATTCATATAAAGGCATGTTTCAATAAGCAAATATTTTAATTCGACTGTTAAATTATTTTCCAATTCCAAGTTTTTTTATGCGTAAAGGAAATGAACTTCTTGGCAATTGTAGTGAAGTGTTTATATAATAATAAATGCGGTTCTAAATATTCTTAGAGATAATCTTGATAATTCAGAACGATTTTAGCATTGAAAATGCACCTCAGATATTTATTTATGTGGTTGGTTAATATTGCAGTATGTGTGTAGTTAGCAAAAATTATTATGACAGCAACTCATTATTGTAAGTAGATTAGTAGCAATGAGATTTAATTTGCGAATTCTAATTTTGCCAAGAAGAAAAATACATTTCAAAACAGGTTTTCACTACAGGTTGTTAGCTGTTACAGGTGTTCCGTCCAAAGCGACGATCACTCGCTGAAAGATAACAGAAAAAAACATTTTTGTAATTTTACTTTATTTTTTAAAGTAAAAGGGAACGTGAATAATTGCCTTTTTATCTGAAATTCAATAAAAAGTTAGAAATGAAGCAATGTTCTCACCTCACATTCAATCACTGTAACGCCTCCAAAATCCAGCGGCAAGGTGCCATTTCATGCAGTGGTTCCGATTTTATTCGGTGGCGGAGGTTGTTGCGCAGGCTGAATGACCCAGTCAAGTATAGAATGTTCGTAGTATAGAATGCAAAAAATCAAAATAATTGTTATTAAATTCAAAAAATTAGTTTTTTTTAAATATACATAATGTACATACATTAAAAATAGGGAAAATTAAAATCAAAATAATTTAAATAATGATTAAAAAATAACCCATATCAAAAAATTGCAATTATAAATAAAAATATTTCAAGCAAAATGTAAAATTCAATTTTATTAATTTTTATAATTACAATTAATAAATTCAAATTTAAAATAAAATGTAATTAACTATTGTAGAGAAACAATTTCAAAGTTTGACTTACCGGATTATTCACAACGATTATGACAGATGAGGAGTTACTAGAAGTAGCGGCGCGAATCCCTTCGGCTACAACTTCGGCGGCGCTGGGCTGCTTAGCCGGAACATCAGCTTCATTGCCGATACTCGACATATCACGGCTTATGTGGACTACCTCCGCGGAACATTCAAGGCACACGAAAGCCACGACAATGAACACCAAGACTGACAATCTGAAAATAAAATTCCAATTTTGTAATTTTTTTTTCGAACGAATTTTGAACGGAGAAAAATTTTGACTTACTTCAACATGACTGCAAAATAACGCTATATGGTCTTCACACTGATAAAAAATGTTGGATGGATAAATGAAATTTCAATGTATCTATTGTTGTAGTGTAGATAATACTCAAAATCAGTGTCAATAGTGATAGAATAAGCAGCAATTCAGTCGACTTTTATACTCAAGATGCTATGTGAAAGAGGAAAATGATTTACACATCGTTGCTTTAAATTTCCTCATTGCAATTCATTCCCGATGCGATTTTATTTACATTTACATACATGCTTCCTCAAAAACCCGTCGTATTGTATGTCAATATCAATTTAAAATCCTAAAAGAAATTATCCGTTTTACAGCTCAGCTATTCCGTCATTATTGTACTTTGGAATTAAATATTTTACCTGGACAATAAAACATTTCTGCACAGCTTGTTTATTATATATCCGGTGCTACATACTGAAATTTTTATGCTATGCAAGAGTATCCTTCCTTCTATAAATAAATTGATTGTTTCCCGACATAATTACAATAGCAAATCCTTTCGTACTACAAACAATTATTTAATTTTAATAATAAATTATTTATTGTATGGTACATAAATCACATTCATTTTAACATTCAAGGATATTAATTTTAACAACATCCCGGTCATCGACGTATGAATTTACATAGCAAAAATAAATAGTGCCTTCATGTTGTTTTGCGTTCTGACTCATATATGGTGGCTTTAATTATATAATCCTTACTATATTAATATTTTAACATGTCCGTCACGCTTTCTGCGACCGCTATCTCCTCCTAAACCGCGGATCCTATTTTAATACCCTTGGTGTCATTTTAAAGGGTATGGAGTGTACTTGTCAACGCGAGAGTTTCGTGACCTTAACTTCAGCGTTTTCAATGAAATTTTCTGGAAATCTTCCTTACATTAAATCAATACGAAGTTAGATGGGAAGGTATGCGGAAATCGAAACCGCTTGACCGCTAGGTCACCAGACAGTAACCACAGGTCAAACTTTAAACACTGACCGATTTGAATGACATTTTCAGAAAATATTCCTTTCAGTAAATCAATAGGATGTTAAATGAGGAAGTTTCCGGAAATCGTAACCGCTTGAC
>JAQGAK010004001.1:0-13306 GCA_034696945.1 Lipothrix lubbocki
GTCAAAGTTCGCACAATTAAAATTTTTGTAATAAATAATAAAATAAAGCTCTTTTTATTTTTTAAATATTAATTTATAAATAACTGGGCTAACCTTCGTTCCCAATGTCCTAAACGAAAAAATGGTTTCAGTTGAGAATTACAAAGTGAATAATAATCAGGAGTATATCCAGGAAAGCGGCCATGATAGCAGACGTAGAATTTAATTCAGTATAAATAACGTTACCCATTTATGTTTTTACCATTTCTAACCACAAATATATGTTTAAATGTCACGAAATTTGAGTTTAATTTAAATTAGGAATTTGCCCTGCGCTTGGTATTTTAATCTCCCACTGTACCCCTTGAATTTATCTCCAAATTCTCTTTACGTGAATTTTTTGAATTTTGAATTAACTTGTAAAGCTTCTTAGAACCAGTGATTATGTAACGTAGTTCCACAAAATTTAGTGTGGCGTCAAAGTTTAAAAATTATTAGTTTCTTTGCATTATAATTTGTGAAAGCTGCAGAGCTGCAAATGTGCATTTTCCCCAATAAATACAATGTACAAAAAAGTTGAATATTTTCTCAAGATAAGTTTCTTCGAAAGAAACATGAATTTAATAATTATTGTAGACTGCAGTTCAAACTGTCAATTCAATATTTAGTTCCTTCGAAGAATTTTTACCTTACAAGTTTAATTTATGTCTCGTTTGAAATTTCATCAGCAAATACGAAAGAATAAATAGGGTAAGTCCGTCAATGAACGTGATAAAAATTTTGGAAATACAATTTTTTCTTATACGTGAAATTAAAATCCCCATAATTGTAAGACATCCATTTTACAATTTCTTTAAAAATAGTAAATCCAAACTTTTTGGAAATGTTTAGGTTTGAGCTCTTTGTAATAAAATGTATTTTTATGTATTTCGACGCCATTCTAAATTTTATGACTTACGTTCAATACAAAGAAATGCACTACAATACAGAGGTAGCAGGATTATATTTCATAGTTGAAGTTCGAAATGAAAATTGTAGAGCGACAGCGAAATTACTTGCAAAAGCGCAATTTCCAATAAGAGAAAGTCTTGGCAAAAATTATTGAATTATTGCATATATGCCACTGAAAATATTGAGCGTTGATGACCGTATTCCGACGTAATTTAATCAATATTTTGTTAAATAATTCTGAAGCTTTGTAATTCAAAGCTTAATTTAGTGACTGTTAAGGGAACATTTTCGGTTTTTAGCACAAGGGTATGCTTGCCTTGAAAGAGGGCTTAATTGTTTCAACACCACAATATTCACCTTTTTGCTACAAAATGAAAATCCGCCGTGAAAATATCACAATATTTTTTCCAATAAAAACATGGGAAATATTATCCTGCCTTCACCAGAATTATGTGATTTTCTTCAAATGTATCCGCAATACATTCTACAGGAAAGCATTTTGCTTTGTTTTATGAGAGATTGCTCCCGGACACATCGTAAAACATGGAGAATTTAGGAAATTCTTAGATTTTAAAGAATTTGGTTTCATTTGGCGGGTCCCACACCGTATCTTAAATTATTTAACACTCTTTTGCAAACTTTTGAAATGGAGTATATCATTAACACGTTGGCGATGAATAAAATATTCTGAACGGCATTAGAGCGTGGAAAATAAAATTTTTAGAAATTAGAATAACTAAATAAATTTATTGTTTCTTAACTTTTACAAAAAAAGAAACATCAAATATGAAGATAGCCTTGAATTTTCACAGTCTATTTTTACCTGCCGACTCTCTGGATTGAAATTCCAATTAGTTCCAATTAGAGGGTTCAAAAGTCATAGAAATCAAGAGTAAGTTCATTGAAACCTAAGGCGCGTGCTGTAAAAAGTTCTTTCCTTTTATCAGTCATTTGAGTTTTTTCTTCGTATTTTTCAAGCATTGTGCCCGCTATGGCCTCATAGCACAACTGGGGCCCTGCCCATTCCCCGCTGCACACCTTGGGACTGCACACCAAATTGCCAACTCAAGCGGCTCAAACCGCGTAGCCGTAAAACAGTTTTTCCTTAACTTTCATCCGAAGACGTTATTCACAAGTAAAAAATGTTCAAAGTTTTTGATTAACATTCAAGTGATACATTTATCTGCTTAATGTATTTTTTACACTCTTACACAGTGCGAGATTCCGAGTGTTGGAAAGTGAGAAAATTACAAATGTTTGTCCATATAGGAATTGTGATGTAGAATTTAATTGGGCATGAAAGTAACATTATTTGACATATCGTCTACTATTTTGTTTTTAATTTTAATTGGTGGTGTATAGAGAAGAAAGACGTAACGTTATTACAGATAGGCGAGAAGGGCGAAAAGCAATTATGAAATCAAAAGCGATAATTTATGTGCGGGAAATAAGAACAAGAGCGCGGAAAATGCGCGAAAACATTTTAGCTGATAAATTAAGTTCCAGAAAATCTGTTCGCAGATTGCGATTGATAATTTTCTCATTCCCAATCACGTAACTATTTAAAAATTTTGCTCCGTACAAATTCCATTGCAATCGGCAAACAATATATTTAAGCTTCCTCAAAAATTCATGTAAACCCCGAAAATATACTTGCTGTTGACACTTTGTTCCAGTTCCGGAGCCAAATCTTTAAAAAAATAACAGGACCTATGAATTCAATACACTAATTTTAAGCCCCTTGGGGCAGAGAGACCAGAAAATTTATCTGAACACACATATTTAGCATTTGTTTTTTTCACACTAAAATCATGTCACAGTAATTATTCACTTTTAAATAATATCTTCGTAGTTTTAATTAGTAGCATTTAAATACAAACATGCGATTATAGCAACAAAATTCATGATTGGGACTTAATGAAATTTTTATTTTTGCAAAACAGATTTGTTAATCATGTTCATTTATCACCACTGAATTATCTCCAAAATCTATTCTATGTAATGTGTAATAGTTCGAATGTAATGCGTTTTTTTTCAGTGAGTAAATTTTATAATACTTGGAATCAAACTTTTTAGCGGTTCTGCTGTTGTTGTGTTGTGTTAAACCTAAATCCTGATCTCAATAAATAAATTGTTTATCAAATCCCTTTGTCTCAATTAAACCGGAAAAAATTCACACTCGATTACTAATGATCATTACACTGGCTCAAATAACTGCATGGCGTTAAAATTTGCAAGATTTCTGCAATGAAAAATATTTTGTTAATAATGATTTTACGTGGAAATCAAAGGCGATTACAGTTAAATAACATAAATATGTATTTTTAATATTTTCCTATGCTCGCTTGAATAAAATTCCTGGATCAAATAAATTTTTCAAAAGGGAAGTCAAGGTTCACAAGATGGGATTCATGCTTTTCGGCAGTCGGAGTTGAATTAGGAATTTTCTTGGCTGTAATTTTTTTGATCAGAGTTCGGACCAGTTTTACTCGTCCAAAGTCTTCTAATTATTGTAGAAAGCAATTTTTCTATATTACTATATAAGCTTTAGAAATAAAATACAATTTTGCCATTTATACGAAATGATAATCTAGCAGAAAAATTCTCAATTTGGGAAAAAAAATAACCAATTTCTATGCTACGGGAAAATCTTTATCGGAGATCATTGTATTGAAATGCATTTTGTAATATTTCAACGCCGCTCGATAATTTTGTGTTGTATCACAATAAGGTAACAGTAATGATAGTGTGTCATCGCATACAAATAATTAAGGTGTAATTCTTTCACTGGTACTCTCGAAATCGAAAGAGTGATCCAACCAAAACCAACGAATAATGAAAGTACTATTTTGCTTTCATTAATAGACTTTTTTATAAAGGTAAATAAAATTGCTATTTTATTTGTCCAATGTCAAATACCGCGGAGGAAATTCGAGCTCACGGAATTTTATTCAGCTATAGAGAGGCATGAGTTGACGTCAGTAGGACAAGTTTCAATTTGGGATGCTCACGGCAGTGATGAGGCTACTGGCAAATTGTTTTTCTGACTCAAATTATTATTTTTATCGTTTTTGTGCAAAAAATACTATATTTATCATTAAATTACAGAAAATACATAGTTTGCAAAATGTTGCCGCCAGTGATTCTTTTTTCACGTTTAATGCAACTTTTGTTCGCAATATGTCTTCTCTTCAAAGAAAACACCCAAAAATAAAATCCACTAGAATTCACTTTAATCAAAGCTCTGAAGTTGCTACTAACAAAAATGTCTAAACTTTTTGAAAAGCCCAGACTTGAAAAAATAAAATTTATCCTAAAAACAGTTGATGTTCATATACTTTGCCGCCATTTTTTAAATTACGGTTAAATCCGACGGCTATATTATTGTCAGAATAATAGTTTTTTTAATTCTCTGTTTATTAGTGAGAAATATTTAAATTTATTTAAAGTATAAACATTGCATACGTATTAAAAAAAATTGACGAAATAAGGTTAATTTTTCAAATTGGGCAAATTTCTTTACTTTGGTTTCCAACTTTGGATCCTCTCAGCCCAGGTCCGCCTTTATATATTCGTTATTCCCTGACTTCGACGACAAATAATCAACATTTTGTTAGGTTGATAAAGCTCTGAGGTTGATTTTTGAGAATCTAAGAAGCTTGTTTCCCGTTTTTAAATTCCCTTCAAAACTTCTGCATAAATCATGGAGTGTATTTTCTATTAAAGAATTTGGTTTCATTTGAAGGTTGCATTTCTTTTTTCTATTTTCTATATTTAATGTAATGCTGCTTTTCAAAAACAATAATTGCTCAAATTTTGGTGGAGACTGATATCGTGAACCGCACACCAAAACATTAACAACGGCGTCAAAGTCTGTAAAATTAAAATTTGTAATAATTAAAAATAAAATTGCGCCTTAAATTTAATACAATAAAATAAATCAAAATGTTTTTAATTTACACAGTCGCTAGCCGCCTGCTAGCATCCTGAAAGAGAAAATGATTCCAGTCCGGAGGTCAACCGTGAGTAGGAATCGAATGAAATTCTATGGAAACCAACAACGCTTAGTGTTTTTGTTAATGAATAGCATTTGAATAAAACTTCCCAAGTCGAGATCCCTGGGAGTGTAGAATGTTCAAATAAGAGGTCAGAATAGCATTAAATGTGGCAAATAAAAATTAAATGCACATGCAAAAAATTAGTGCCGTAATAAAGAAGGCGTTAGTGATGATGAGGTTTGTTGAGATATTCGGATTTGGACGGGTAGAAGGTGAGAATTCCTATCGCTTATGAAAATAAAGGGAAAAAAGAGGAACAACTTTATGTAGCGTAAAAAGATATCGTAAAGTTAGGATCTTGAGACCATGTATCCAATGTATTTGAATGTATTTCAACGCCATTCAATATTTTGTGGTTGCTATTATCTTTTATGCATTTAATAAATCTTATACTAGTGCGTGTAACGAATGTAGGCAAACTTTAAAATACACGTGTACAATTAAAGTATTAATCAAATGGGTAGAGCGATCCAAGAAAATCGAATAAATATTACGCGAATTGTCTGAATATATTGGTTCTAGTAGCCTGGTTTTGATATTTAAATAAGAGGTACATAGAAGAAGAACATAGAAGATATTTGTCCTAATATCTTCGATGTGTTTTACTCTCAGAATGTGTTTTAGCAGTGAAAATACATATTCCAGTTTTCATTACTTTCTCAACGCAGTGCACCTTAAAAAATAAGCTTTTAAAGTAAATGGGACCTTATCCTAAGGTAAGTTTCAGTATTCGAAGAAATATTTAACTACTGTCAATTTTATATTTTGTTCTTTAGAGGTTTTACAATTTATAACATTCAGGTAATTTCGTGTCGAGTAACGACAAATAGAAAATATAATGTGAAAGCATTCGTCCTAATGAAAATTAGAAGGAATAATTCTGATCTTAAAAATTTTGCTTATAATGTTATTTTTGAATATATTGACGCCACTGAACATATTTGGCGCTGACTTCTATATGTTGGGATGCTCAGATGGTATTTTATTGGTTTCATAATTAGAAATATTTGTGTGGAATGAGCTTAATTTGATTACTGTTAAGGTAACATTTTTGTTTTTTTTAGCACAAGGGTATACAAAGTACATAGATAAGTACTACGTATGGTACAACACTTTAGATCTTCAGAAATAAATTCACAAATGCACAAATATTAATCATTTTAGCCCATATCCCTTGTTCAATTAAGTAAACTAAGAGTGTTCGCGCACAGGAATTAACTAATTTTTAAATTGTATCTAAGGAATTAGTAGCATTTAAATACAAACATGGGATTATAGCAACAAAATACGCGATTGAGACTTGAAGAAATCTTTAACTTTTCAAAACAGATGTCTTTCATGCTCATTTATCACCAACAAAATTATCTCCAAATTAACTTTAGTAAATTTTATTATATTTTGAATCAAACTTTTTAGGTGGTGCTGCTGTTGTTTTGTGCTAATAACCGTCAAACCCGATATAATAACATATAAATATGTATTTCTAATAGTTTTCTATGTTCATAATAAAATTCCTGGATGATATATATTTTATGCACACATTTATGCATGTGTTAGGACGGGAGCTTTCTTGGAAATCAAATACAATTTTCGCATTTATATGGAATGCTAATCCAGCAGAAATTTCTTTGGAAAAAACAAATTACCAATGACAATACCACGGACAAACTTTAGTCCTAGATCATTGTATTGAAATTCATATTGGAAGATTTCAACGCCACCCGATTATTTTTAATTTGCAATAAATTCACAAGGATAATCCCGAGCTGATTTTTAATATACGTAATGATGATCAATTACAGGTGGTAACCTCGAAACCTAAAGAGTGATCCAAACAAAGTGAACAAATATTTAAAGTACTATTTCGGTTTCAAGAATGATTTGTATTAAAAATGGTAAATAGAATCCTCGCTTTTATTTTTATATTTTCCAGATGTCCCACGGAATGGAATTCAGTTGTAGAGGCGTGAGTTAGAGGAGCGGGAAAAGTTTCATTCTTGGGTGCTCGCGGCAGTGATGAGGCTACTGATAAATTGTTTTCCTGCCTCAAACTATTATTTTTTTCGTTTGTGTGCAATCAATGCTTTATTTATCGTGAAATTACAGAAAATAAATAATTTGTAAAATTTTGCCACCATTAGCTATATTTTGTTTAGTGTTATGCTCAGAATACTATAGTGACTCTTCCACAATAAAAACTGCAGTATTTGTAATCAAATGAAATTTACTTTCATTGAAGCACTGAAGTTGATATTTATATTTAATATTTAACAAAAATGTTATTTTTACCTATCCTAAAAACCGTGGATGCTTATATACTTTGCCGCCATTTTTAAAATTATGGTTAAGCACAGCAATAATATTGTTTTCAGAATATATGTTTATTTTCATTCTCTCGTTGTTAGTGAGAACTATTGCAATTTATTTCAAACAAACATTGCGCATGTATTAGAAAAAGTTGATGAAATAAGGTTAATTTTTCAAATTAGGTAAGTTTCTTTCTTTTTTGGTATCCAACTTTTGATCGGCTCAGCCCAGGTGTGCCTTTATTTATTCGTCAGATCCTTTTTAGGTTAATAAGGCTCCGACGTGGATTTTTGAGAATTTAAGAAGCTTGTTTCATATTTTTTTTAAATTCACTCCAAGAACGTCTGCATAAATCATGGAGTTTTTTTTTTATTAAAGAATTTGGTTTTATTTGAAGGTTGCATTTCTTTCTTCTTTGTATATTTAATGTACTGCTGCTTTTCTAAAACATTTAATGCTCATTTTTGGGTGAACTGCAAATATTATTTACGCACACCAAAACATTTAAAACGGCGTCAAAATTCGTAAAATAAAAATTTGTAATCATTAGGAAGTGAATTAAACCTAACTTTAATACAATAAAATGAATCAAAATGTTTTTGATTTCCACAGTCGCTTGCCGCCTGCCAGCCTCCTGAAAAATAAGATGATTCCAGTCCGGAGTTCAACCGTGAGTAGGAATCAAGTTAAATTCCATGGAAACCAAAAACGCTTAGTGTTTTTTATTATGAAAAAGCATTTGAATTAAACTTCCCAAGCCAAGATTCCTGGGAGTGGGGAGTGTTCAAATAGGAGGTTAGGTAATCATAATAAGATCAGTCTCTTTTATCAGATCTGAAAATATAATTTGATTTGAAATATGATAACAGGTTAAAAACCCATTGGACAATTTCAAAATTCCCGATTGAAAATACGTCCCTATTGCTTCTATGAAAAACACACGAATATTACTTATTTATATTTATACATAAAAGTTTCTTGGGAAGAGCTTGTATAGCATATTTGTCATTATTTTTAAACTGTTTTTATTTATATGGACAAAATATTAATTTATTTTGCAACCATTAGGGTGACAGCCACGGAAACGTCCAGTCAAACTTATCACTGCTGCAATCTTTTGAATCCTCGAAAAAGTTTTTAATTAACAATTTGTTAAAAAAAATAAAAATTTCTAGTAAAACGTTATAACGAAATTTTTTTACATTTTTTGTTTTAACGCCACTCCTGAAACAGTGAGGGCCATCGTCAATTCCTACAGATAACCAAATCAAATAATTAGATTTACAGTGTGACTGACGGTTAGGAAGACTAGAGAAATAACAGAGAGTATACTTTCACTTCCAGTCAGAGCGAGAGAGAGAGAAAATATTTTTTGGAATGTTGCTACCATTTATTAATATTTAGCCTAATTTTAATCACATTAGGTTTTAATGAATTTTAGAATTTGTGAGTGAATTTACAGGCATACAAAAAATAAAAATAAGTAAAAATTGATAAAAAAAGAGTTCTTTGGTACGAGCGCCTATATTGTTTTTGGTGTCAATAAATTAGGCAAATTTTATTTTTAATAACTCTAAAAATCGGATATGTATTGAAGTATTTCATCCCTGTGTTGCGAGTTGAATTGTACAGAAAACATTGCTATATAAGCATATTTGTAATTCAATTCAATATTTGTATATTGTGAGGATGAAAGTTAAAGAATAAATAAAAATATGTATATACAAACGTACTGTACCGCTGGGAAAATTAAGATTGTAAATAGAAATAAAACGCTGCTCATTAATGAAAGACTGCTGGTAAATTGTATTTTTGACAATTATTATTGTGAATATCTTTGTTCCAGAAATCATTTTCAATATTCTAAAACTTATACAAGATTTGAAAAATTATGACGCCATTTATTATTTTGTGGGAAAATTTCTGTACAGTAAAGGATATCAGCAACCATTCGTCAATTTTGTATTAGTCCACAAAAATTAAATACTCATACAAATCCCGTTCATCAAAGTTCTGACGCTATATTTTTCGTTCAAAAGTCAATTATAGATCATAATTTTCAATTCAAAAAATTCTAGGGCGAGAGAAATTTTTTCCTCCATTGGGGATTTCTTTCCTTTTGTGGTCTTTCAAAGACCATCTTTACTGTGTTGATTTTGTAAACATCTTCAACAATTTGGGTTTGTTTGTCTGGTTTTGCATAATTACAACTTATTATTTATTTACTTCAAGTTCTTACTTCTTTTTGCTAATAAGAGAATTATAATACCTACGAAGTTGCTGTACAGTTATTTTATAATTTGAATGGCATCAAAGTTCGCACAATAAAAATTTGTAATAAATGATAAAATATAGAGCCCTCCCTGTGTTTTAAAATGTTAATTTTTTTAAACTTCTAAACTAAACACGGACTATCATTTCGTCTTGGTCAGGGATTAAATTGAAATAATTTGGAAATTACGCTGGTCCGTTGGTTTGTGTGCGGGCAGGCCAAGCAATGAAATTATTAGAAATTTGCTCTGCGCTTAGTATTTTAATTTCCCACTGTGCTTCTTGAAATTATCTCCGAATTCTATTTGAGTAAATTTTGTAGTATTTTGAATCAAATTATTCAGCGGGTTTTGCTCTTTGACTTTTAAAACTTTGACTTGCACAATTTTCGGGGAAAAAAATGTATTAGTGTATGCATTGTTTCGCGGTGAAGTTTTTATGCAGCGTAGGGGAGAAACAATTACTAGTTGGCGTTGAAATTTATAAGCTTTCTGTAATGGTTATTTTAACTAAAATTTGTATTAAAAAAGGTAAAAAAGGGGGAAAAAAACCTTCCCAAATAGACGGGTCTGTCGAAAATAAATAATTTTTGTCTGTTTGACATACTTTAAGACTTGGTGTACTTAAAAACTTTTTTGTGTAAATACAAAAAAGTATGTTAAATTTGATTGCAACCCTTATGCACGATATTTATTGAAGGATTGATATCTAAATAATGTCGAGATGTAGTCCCACAAAATTTAGTGTGGCGTCAACGTCTAAAAATTATTAGTTTGTTTGCATTCTAATCTGTGAAAGCTGCAGCTGCAAATGTGCACTTTCCCCAATAAAGTTGAATATTTGCTAGTTTCTTCGAAAAAAACATGAATTTAATTTTTGTCGACTGCAGTTAAAAATTTATCAATTCTACATTTAGTTCCTTCAAGGAATTTCCACCTTAAAAGTTTAGTTTAAGTCCCGTTTGAAATTTCATGAGCAAATATGAAAGAATGAATAGGGTAAATCCGTCAATGAACGTGCTAAAAATGTTGGAATTTTGTCGTATACATGAAATGATGATTCACTATAATTTTAAGACATCCTCCTCACAATTCTTTTAAAAAAAGTTGATGCAAATTTATTGGAAATGTTTAGGTTTGGGCTCTGTGTATTAAAATGTATTTTTATGCATTTCGACGTCATTCTATATTTCATGACTTACTTTTAATATAAAGATACTGAGCAGGATTATAATTAATAATTGAGGTCCTCAAGAAAAATTGTAGAGCGGCAGCAAAATTACGCGCAGTTTCCAATAAGAGAAAGTCTTGGAAAAAATTGAATTGTTGCAGAAATAAATGACAGGTCGTAATCAGAAAGTGAGGCATGAGCTGGAACAATGGCAAATTTATGCCTGGGATGCCCACCACAATGATAAGCAGCATATAAAAATATTTGTAAAACTTTGACGCCATTTATTATTTTGTTTGCCATATTCCTTAACCAGAATCTTAGTTTCAACTTCAATGTCGATTTCCTGATAATCGTCAATAATAAAAGGATAGTACAACATCCTTTTCGTCAATTTATGAAGTTATAATTCACATTCAAACCAATTATTAATATTAATTTTTAATTCCAAGTTCTATTTTTTAAAAAATTGTGGTGAAGAAACATCATAAAGCAAAGTTTCTTTTCCAGTTACAGGGAAAATAATTTTTCCTCCAAGGGATTCCTTTTCCTTACGAGTTTTTCAAAGATCACCTTTGATTTTTTCCGTCATACTATGAACTATACATAACAAATGTTAGTAAACAAAAGCCCACGTTGTTAGTTACTATTATGATGGAAAATCTAGACCCTTGGAAGAAAAAGTGAATTTATGTGTGCTTGCGGTCCCACTTCATTTCGGCAACCCTCGACTTCCCTCGGTTTATCTTCCACACTTTTATTTTCTCCCCAATCCTCCCGTCGCTCTTCACGTTCCGCTCAACTCTCATTCTCTCCCTCAGTATTCCCTAAGACTTTCCAGAGGGAGGGAGATTTTGTCTCGACTCTCTTTTCATTTCCAGTCTCAGTGTCGAAAAGTGCTGGTTGAACAGAAATATTTTGATTTCCAGGATTGTAAAACTAAAGTCAAATTTCACCGCATTCATTTTCTATAAGTTTTCTATTGAAATTTTTACATTTGCGACATTTAAGGAAAAATTATTGTACAAAATAATTGTATTATTTTCAGAATCCCAACGCTTGCATACCAAAGCCAAAAATCAGAAAACACGGGTTATCACAAAAGTGTGAATGTCAATAAGTGTTAAAAGTGTCGAATGTAAAAAACGTCAAATGTTTTCCCAATTTTCCTACAAGTTTTATCAATATTGAAATCTGTACAAATCATTGAAATAAATGGATTTGAGTGTGAAGAAAGTCTGGTGATAAAATTAATTTTTTTTATTTTAATCCATTTTCTGCAACAATTTCGTAATTTTACTTGTTAAGAATAGTGGATTTGAATATTCGAAATATGTCAAAATAAAAATAAATCATAAATACGAAAACTGCACGCGCTCTCAAAATTGATCTGAAAAAATTCTCAACTGTGAAGTCTGATTTGAAATTCTGGATTTTTAGCATTTTTGTTCTTCAAAGTGCATTTACACTACGTACAGAATTTCCGAAAATTTGTCCAACTTTTATTCGTGAAACTCATGAAAACCATAGAATTTTTAAAAGTTCCATAATTCCTTTGCGTTAATTCTTACTGCAATAATTATTGCATTGAATTTCCACCGTAGAAGAAGAAATTCCTTTAAAAAACAAATTTTACGAAATTTCCTCACACTGCTAATAATAGTGACAAAATAGCGGGAAATACGGAATAAACTGTGTCTAGATATACTAAATTGGATCTTTTCTCACGGTAAGTCCCATCGGAAGATACTTAATAAATTATTGTCGACGTCATTAAGGAATGCCCGCTCGACGAAAAGGCTTCACGTCTCAAGGGGATTGTAATTTAGAGGATCAGTTTCCGTCTCGTTCCAAATTTCCTCCTCGAAACTCCAAAGGGTCGGAAAACGAGAGAGAGAGAGAAAGGGAATTCATGAAGGGCGGAGAGCAGGAATGAATGGTCGGGCCTGTCACTCTCCCTCTCTCTCTCTCTGAATTTCCAAAGAATAAGCATCTCTCATGAGTTGTTGCGTAAATCCTCCTAAATAGAGAATATTATGGGATGGAATACAGAAATATACATACCGACGGAGACGGGGAACCCGTTTGAAATCCATAGAATTAAAGCCCTCACGGCCGTCAATGCACGTCGGTTAGGGAGATTTAAATGACAAAGAGAATTACCTGGCAAGGGCCCTTCGCTGTCATGTTATCATATGATGACTAAATATGTATTTACTGTTTAATTTTAAGCACGCACCGTACAAAATACAAAATTGTGAAAGAGCATAATATATCGTTGGCAAAGTATCAAAAAGTGCTAATTTCAACATTGAAAGAATAGAAATTGGTACTTTCGGATCTTCCGCCATATCGTTGGAAAAGTATCAAAAAGTACCAATTTTAACATTGAAGGTATAGAAATTGGGACTTTCGGATCTTCCGCCATAAGGTTAGTAAAGTATCAAAAAGTACCAATTTTAACATTGAAGGTATAGAAATTGGCACTTTGGGATCTTCCGCCATATCGTTGACAAAGTATCAAAAAGTACCAATTTCAACGTTGAAGGTATAGAAATTGGTACTTTCGG
>JAQGAK010004002.1:0-13289 GCA_034696945.1 Lipothrix lubbocki
AAAAAATACAAATATTAATACAAAAATAATACAAAAAAAATACAATATTAATACAAAAATTAATTTAAAAATAATACAAAAATTAATACAAAAATTAATACAAAAATTTACACAAAAATTTACACAAAAATTTACACAAAAATTTACACAAAAATTTACACAATAATTATAACAAAAATTTACACAAAAAATATTACAAAAATTAATATAAAAATTAATACAAAAATTAATACAAAAATTAATACAACAATTATTACAAACATTAATACAAACATTAATACAAAAATTAATAGAATAAATTCTTAAATTGATCAACGATATAACAACCCCAGCGTCATCTGTAGGTAAACAATAAATGCTTATGCCACATAGGAATTTAGATTCACGAAATTATTTTATTAATTTGAAAGAATGTATGATGATAATCCTGCATGAATTCTTTGCATCGTGTGGAATATTTTCGCTGCTGTTGCTGTTGGTCTGAAGAAGACAAAAATAACGTAAAATGTGACTGTCTTTGCATATACACACTCACCGTATTTCCCCGTCAGTTTCCTGAGCAGATCGTTGTACATTTCCGCTCAAGAGGGGGGATACCAGTCTCTAAAGCAGACAATCACTTCTCGTTCTCCAACAATTCAATTCTCAGAACTGACCTTGCTGCTGAACCGCCTAAAGGCGAGACTTCCCGGCGTCTACACAGCATATTCCATTTATTTTTGTCCCGACCTTACCCAATTCTATACAGACGCATAAGAAATTCATCACACAACAAGTGACTCAAGTTACATTTTCTTTGCATCAAAATAATTTATTTTCAAAAATACAATTCCATTTAAACATAGGAACATGACTTTCTGTAGAACGTCCCTTTCTATACTTTTCCAACCTTCCGGAGAAAATCAAATGGGAACTGCAGCTTTAGTAAACACCTGGAATCCTTCCTTGTACGATGTGTGTCACAATCTAGCGTAAGAGATTTATTAGGCCCATTTTTTAATTATTATAGATTTTAGACAAAAATAAATTAAATTTTTTTAATTTCTAAAATATTTAATGTTTATTTAAGAAAACTAAATGTATTCTTGAATCTAAAATAATAAAATGCAATTTTTTGATATCCTCAGCAAAGTATCCAAAAGAACTAATTTCAGTATTGGAGGTATTGAAATTGGTACTTTGGGATCCTTTACACAAAATAAATAATTTTTAAGTTGAATTATCAAAAAGTACTGATTTCAGTGTTGGAAGTATAGAAATTGGTACTTTGGGATCCTTCGCACAGGATTTTATGATTTTTAAGGTGGAATATCCAAAAGTACTAAATTTAGTGTTGGGGGTATTGAAATTGGTACTTTATGATCCTTCGCACAAAGTAAATAATTTTTAAGTCCAATTATCAAAAAGTACTAATTTCAGTGTTGGAGGTATAAAAATTCGTACTTTGGGATCCCTTGCACAGGATATTATGATTTTTAAGGCGGAGTATCCAAAAGTACTAAATTTAGTGTTGGAGGGATAGATTTTAGAACTTTGGGATCCTTCGCACAGGATATCATGAATTTTAAAGCCGAGTATCCAAAAGTACTAATTTCAGTGTTGGAGGTATAGAAATTGGTACTTTCGGATCTTCGCAGTCATATTATGATTTTTTAAGCTAAGTACCAAAAAGTACCAATTTCAGTGTTGAAGGTATAGAAATTGGTATTTTGGGATCCTTCGCAGAAAATATTATGATTTTTAACGCAAAGTATCAAAAAGTACCAATATCCGTGTTGATGGCATGTATAGAAATTAGTACATTGGGATCTTCGCACGAGATATTTCCATTTTTTTTGAATAAACTACAGTAATTATATAAATTTGCCAAAAAATTAATCAATTAATCAACAAATTCATTTATTTAATATTTAATTGGTTTTCGTTTTATTTTTTCAGATAACAAAAATAATTTCCAAAAAGAAAAAAAATTGTCTTCCGTTGCTCCAGAGTGGTGAAATTTTCCCCACGATGCCGCAGTGTCAATTGTGTTCGTCAGAATTTCGCACAGCCAAACTCCTGAAGAAACATTTGGATTCCGCACACCTTCAAAACGACAATAATGCTGGTGGCCGCAGTAGTAAAAGGAATTTCCCGGTAGTTCTCGAGAAAATTAAAGTGGAACCAGGAGAGGAAGAAATTTTTGATGCAAAACAACGTGGTGCCAAAAAAATCCAAAATCCAAGCACAAATCAAGTTCACGGGCTCATCATTGACCATCAACTGGCCTCTCATTCAAAATATCCAAAAAACAAGAAACTCTACCAATGTAAAGCCTGTTCCAAGACATTTCCTCTTTTGCGCCATTTGCTGAAACACTTGGAAACCGCTGGCGGAGAGTCACCCAACCAATGTCAGGAGTACTACTGGGAAAATCCGAAGGAGAAATTGCCGCCAAATGTCCCACCGCCAAGCGATGGAATTTCAGTCAAGGATAAACTCCGTCAAAAACTTTCCTCCGCTGCAAATAAACGGATCCGGCTGGTTAGCGGGAAGGACCAACTCAAACAAAGCAATATTGATGAGGAAGATTCTGAGAATTTTGAAGATGAAAACAACGTCGTATTAAAATTTGAACCAGATGATGAGGAAGATGAGACAACAAGTACAAGCGACGGTTGTAGCGATGAAATAAGCGCGCCAAAACATCCCCACCGCGCAAATTTTCAGCCAAATCTGGAAAGTGACCCAGAAGAAATTTTACCTCTGCAAGACGACGATGACGTCATCGACGCAAGCGCATCATCATTTGCTCCGTTCCCAAAACAATGTGAAGAATGCGGTCTGAGGTACTCCACCCTGAAACTTCTCTGCATTCATTATTCGGAATTTCACGGTCTCCCCGTCGTCCACGTGACTCGGCTCCAAAAAAATCGTGGGAACACTCAAAGGACCAACAACCCCGCGAAAATCTTCCAATGTGAAGTTTGTCACAAACTATTCAATTCCAAGCACAGTTTAAAAGAGCATATTTCCGTTGCTCACCATGGATTCTCCATCAAGTGTGGACTGTGTCAAAAGGAATTCAAATGGATCGCTAGTTTAAGGAAGCACACAAAGGTGTCGCACCAGGGAATTCGCTTAAAATGTGAGATCTGCGGCGAGAAATTTAAACACTTGGGCAACTTAAAATCCCACAAACTAAGCTCTCACTTTGGAATTCGCTTCAAGTGTGACGACTGTGAGAAGGAATTCCAGACGGAGTCGAAATTAAAAGCTCACAAATTAATTGTTCATGAAGGGATTCGCTATCAGTGTAACATCTGCAGGAAGGAATTCACTTCGGCTTACAATCTGAAAAGCCATGGGATGAGTGCGCATGCTGAAGATAGGATTCCTCTGAAATGTGAAGTCTGCAAAAAGGAGTACAAATCGTCCAAGGGTTTAAAAAATCACATAGCCGTTACGCACGTGGGAGATGGAATGCGCTTCAAATGTGAATTCTGTCCAAAGGAATACCAATCGTCGTCGGGTCTAAAAACCCATAATGTGAATGCTCATGCCGGGATACAAAAAGAAGACGTGCTGTGAAGTAATATATGAAGGGATTTAAAAGGAAATATTTGGGTCAAAAGGAATATTTGTGTTTTTGGTTACATAATTTCAGACATCAGAAAACCCAAGGGCGGCTGGTAGGCATTGTTAAGCAATTAAGCACATGCCCAATTCCATAAGTAATGCTATTAGGTTTAATTAATTGGGCATACATGATGATGTGTAAGGTTGGGAATCTGCCACCAATGCGATAAAGGAAATAACGTTGGTCATGGGTGGATTGTAAAGTTGGTCATGGGTGGACTATTTTCAGCCTGGTCAATGATTGCTCTATATGTACACTGGACTCTCGCTATAAGAGATCTCCATATAAGAGAACTCTCTTTGTAAGAGATTCTTTGGGCCCACATGTCATACATAGTAATATGCACACAAGCTCTCTCTCTACAAGGGAATTCCTATATAAGAGACTGATTCTGGGGATTTATAGCGTTCTTTTATAGCGAGAGTTCAGTGTATATGCTATACTCGAATCACATTTAAAATGTGGTTCCATAATAAAAATATTAATTTCGTATGTAATTTGTGTAAATTATTTTGAATACCAAATTTTACAAAACTATATTTTTAAATGATTTTTCATGTAAACAAAGGAAGAGGTAGAAAAAATAAATATTCTGTACGAATTTGAAAATTTACTGGTAGTTCGCCATTCGCAACAATATATGGATTCTAATATATGAGACTAATGAGACTTGCATTTTTGTAATCGGTTCTGCTTTTAAAATAAAAATACAGTGTGTCAAAATGCCCGGCATTAAAAGCAGTGAATAGTTTTAAAATTTCCAATATTTAAGATTTTGAAATGTTTGATTATGGTGAGCACTCCAGGCCATCAATCATGTATACCTATTCATAATTCATTTGTGACGTGTAGGGCTGGGAAATCGCGAAAAATACGATAAAATTAAAAATTGCTAATTGAGTATTCCCAGCTGGGTAAATTGTTGTAAATACTGCGAAATATACAAAATTTCTACGAAATACCGCGAAATTTGATGTCCAACAACTTTTTTTGGAATTTATTGCACAAAAACGGTAATTTTAGCCAGAAAAATAAATTCCTAAATTATTTTTATCTACTTTTGGCATTAAAAACTTTTCCAAATTGAAAATAACTCTTAAAAACTGTTAAATACTTAAAAATTGTAAATATATAGTTAAAAACCGCAAAATAAAGCCAGAATAAACAGAAACTTGAGAAACTGTGAATAAAAATCGCGAAATTTCGTCATAGATTTCGCGAAATACCGCGAAAAATTGACTGTAATGTCCCAGCTCTAGTGATGTGTGATATGCAAAAAGGATATAAAACCCCGATAAGAATTCCCAACCCAAGGATTCGAAAGGGCCAAGGAGCACTTGACCGCCAAAGATAAATCCAAGAATTTCATTCAGTCTCAATTTCAATTCGGAGACGACGGACGACGAGACGAGCTGCTGAGGCTGAGCAGCAGCTACGTAGCAGAGGATAAAAGGCTGAATTATTATTAATTTTAGTTGTATAATAATTTAATTAATAACTTATTATCTAAACAATTTCTACAGTGGTTCTTGTCTGTAAAAATTAAATTAATTAATAATTTCTAAAATTATTTTAAAAAGTAAGTACAATAATAATTCAACATTTCATATTTTTACTTTTTATGCGTATTTCATTCAGAAAGTCACTAATTTGTAGTTTTATATTTAATAAATAATTAAATGGAATGAGTTTACAATAATATCACAAAATATTTTAAAGCTAAATCGAATTAAATACTGGAATTTGTTTTTATAGGAAAATGACTCATTTTTTCTTGAAAATATTTTCATTTTTTTCTAAAAAATAAAAAAATAAGTAGGATTAAGAAACTTTTCAATAAATAGTTGAAAGTGGAAATCAATAATGAATTAATGGATTTTAAGGAATAATTTTGCATTCTCATTGGATTTTAATAGAATTAATTAATATTTAAATAACGTGTATATATTAATATTTCTTTAAATTATAGGAAACGCCAGAGCTGGTTGGGAAGATTTCGGCTGCAAAAAGTTGCAAGAAACTCAACAAAATAATTAATCCTTACTTAAGTGGAGAATACAGAAAAGAAGGAAATAATAGTCGGGAGAGAACATTCCAAGTTTATCACCAGATTTTGTATTCCTTTTGTGTACGATATATGACAAAAACAGAACGTGGGTCCTCAATATATTGATATCATAATAATTGCTTACACAAATTATTGTTTACGCGAATAAATTCATTTATAATTAAATTTATAAAAGAAATAATCCAAGTGTACAATATTATTATTTTACAGAGAATCTCTATTGACGAAAAAAAAATTAACAAAGAAATCATCCCTGCGGATCTCCAAAGACCTGTAATTTCCCGATTAGCATAATAATGCCGTGGTGTCAATTGTGTTCCTTAGGATTTGAGACAGTCCGAGTTTTGAAGAAGCATTTGGATCTGTCACACCCAACAAAACCAACACAAGAAGATGCTGGTGGAAATAATAGGAGTGAAGTCATTGTCCCTGTGATCCTGAAGAAAACAACCGACGAACCCCAGGAGGAGATAATTCAGGAATCCGAATGTGAAGAAGACACAGACCGACGAATCCAAATCCTCGGTCAAATTCCAGACCACGAAAATACCGAGAACTTCCAACGTGTCATTCCAGCTAAAACTTATTCCCGGAAAAGAAACTTCTACCAATGCACTGTCTGCTTAAAAACATTTGCGTATCTACGGAATTTGCGAAAACACTTGAAAATACCTGCTGCGGGGGGACAGCCCAACAAATGTCAACAGAATTACTGCAATAAGGCGAATAATAATCAGAATGGTAAATTCCGGCCCAATTTTCCAGTTCCGGCTCAAAAAAGCTCGCTCAAAGTCAAAACTCAGACGTCATCCCCAGGGGAGGCACAAACAGGGATTTATGGCAAAAATCGAACAACAGTGAACTCAGATGAAGAGGATTTTTCTGGAAATCAGAAAGGCGCGCGAGATTTATTAAAATCCGAACCCAGCGAGGACGAAGATCAAGAAAAATTGCCTGAAGATTTCAGAGGTAAACGGATTGCAGCGGGAAATACCAAAAACTTTCGACGAAGATTTGCAGTCAAAACGAAGTCACAACAACCAAAAGGATCAACAGTAATAGTCCGGAAGATAAATGAAATTTATAAAAGGCGAGGACGACGACCTAAATTTCGTGACAGTAGTCAGAATGAAGCCCAAGAAGTCATGAACACTCACGAACAAGAAGCAAATTCACCACAAGAGACTACGACAGAATGTAAAGAATGTCATTTTAATTGCGCCACCCCGGAATTCCTCTGCCTTCATTACACAGCCTATCACCAACGCCCAGCGGTTCGCCTGGCACGACTTAAAACGAATGAATTAAAAAAGCGGAAGAAGAACAAGAAGAATCCAACCGGCGGTGGAAGCAATAAAAGTCAGATTGCCTCCTCCGCTTCCGCAGCAAATAAGATTTTCAAATGTACAACTTGCAAAAAAAGATTCAGTGGGCAGGCCAATTTAAACATACACGTGTCACGGGCTCACAAGGGAACTCGCTTGAGGTGCAATCTCTGCCACAAGGAATTTAAATATTCCGCCGGCTTAAGATATCATAAAATGAGTGCTCATGATGGGATTCGCTTCAAGTGTGACATCTGTGACAGAGAATTCACTACGTCGCCTAATTTGAGAAGCCATAAATTAAGTGCTCATAATGACCGATCCGATGGAATTCGTATCAAAATTGAATGTTAAAATGTGTTCTTGCATTTGTTATTGAGCATTTTTTACGCGCATTGATGATAATTGTACAACAAATGCAATTTGAAAATTAATTTCAATTTTGCGCATTGAAAATAATTACATGAAAATCACAATTTAAAAATTAATTACAATTGACGCGCATTGACAATTAATTGTATGAAAATTGCAATTTAAAAATTAATTACAATTGGCGGGCATTAACAATAATAAAATTGTATGAAAATTACAATAATTTAAAAATTACAATGTATTTAGATTTCTTAGAATTTAGAACAACAACAACATCACCTTGCGCAATAATTTGAACAATCAGACTGCGCATATGTATAGTCTCTTGGTTAAGATTCTTTAAAAAGAATTTTTTGTATTAAATACTCAATGCGCGTGTATAAAAATATTCAAAATCTTTAAAAGCCGTGATTATTTTCCTTTAAATGATATTAATTTTAATATTATAAACTGTAGTGAATTAAATAGTTCATTTATGTAATAATATGTTCAAGTACAAATAAACGAATCTCATTAGAATTTATTATTTGTAATTTAGTCAAATAAAAGTTTTACAAATTTACAATTTTTACTATGTACAAATTGTACTGCAGATATTCATCAGTCTATAGATTTTTTACATTTGCCTATTATTTGTAAGCCAAAAAATGTATTTATTTCATAGCATTTTGGATTAATAAATTTTCTATCGGTCAATATGTGAATATTGAAAATTGTTGCTAACAATTTCAAGGCTCATTTTGTCGTTTATTATTTTATCTTTATTATTGTCAACGTGTTTCTTTTTGCTTCCTATGAATTAATGAACCGAGCTGCCGGCTGCCGTTGCCGAGCATGTTTTATTTTCATTTTGTATTTATTTTATTAACTTATCCCATCCCCAACCGGATGTTCCAGAAATCCTTTACGTTTCCAGTTAAAATGAGCTGGCAGCGGCAGCAAATGAAATCATGCATGAAAATGAAATTTAATATAATTTTAGTAAGTAAGTGAAAATTAATTTCTCACATACTAAATTTTAAATTAATGACGTAAAAAATTATCAATTGTTGTATTATTTAATAGTAGTAAATTAAGAATTATTATATTTACAATATTATTAAAATAATAAATTATTAATTATTAAATCAATGATTACTAAATTCATTTATTTTAATAACAAATATAATAGTAATAAAATAACAAATTAATAATAAATTCAATTTTACATTTTAGTTTTAAACAGTATTCAGGACTTAAATTATGTAAAATTGCAACAAATGACATTTGTTTTTAGTTATTAGTTCAAAATTTCTCTTCCTTAGATTACAGATTCGTTCCTCTTACAGATTAAAATCGAATAAAGTTTTGATTTCTATCCGAAATCCGTTGTATGTACTTAAGTAATCCGAAAAAATGTGTTCCAAAAGATCATTTCTTCGATACAAAAATTATAATTTTGTATTTTTAATTGATTTAATATTTAAGTATTAGGAAAATTAATTTTATAATTTTCCATGATGTTTCATGATTAAATGTTTCATCATTATTTTTACTAAACCGCATACACTGTTGTTAATATTACAATATTGTCGTTATATTATTTTACAGACAATCTGGTCAACAATTTTCCACAAACTCTCAGATGATTAGATCAGCAAAATCCAGGATGAAAAATATTTATCAATGTAAAGTCTGTCTACAAACATTCCCCCTGTTGCGCTATTTACGGAAACACATCAGTCTCCCGTCGACGGAAGAAGAGGAGCCGAATAATTGTGAGGAATATTATCGTACTGCAGATATTGGGAGTGGGGATTTGCAGGCTACTTTTAAATTGATTAATACTGGCGAAATCATTCCCCCCGCGGAAGACAATCAAGAAGAAAATATTCGGGAAACTAATAATATGGAAAAAAAACAACTGCCGTTAAATGCTGAGAGCAATCAACAACTATTATTAAATCCAATAACAAATAATGACGACGAAATCCACGGGAACATTGAAGAGGAACATGTTTTCTTGGAATTCGAACCTGATCGGAAAGACGCCGTTTACAAAGAAGAACAAATTTTACTTGAGATGATTAACAGTAGCGGAAATATCCGACAAAAAGCTAGGGGAAATGATGAATCCGGTACACATGAGATTCAAGAAGACGACGAAATTCCAATTGCTGCCACACAACTGGACGAAATTGAAATAAATCTTAAAAATTACCCAGGGGAAAACGTGCCAAATTGTCGAAGTCCGAAACCTGATGTGCAACAAGGGGTTGAATGTGAGAGCAATTTGGAAGCAAATCTATCATCTGGACAAAATGAAATTAAGACCACCATCATTCCACAACAACCTGTTGACAGCAGTGAAGAATTGATTTCATCAAATATCAACGAAAACATTGTGATCGATGCCGAAAACATTGTGATCGATGCCGTAAACATTGTGATCGATGCCGACTTTGACGAATCTGGAAGAAATCTCGAAAATTCCGTGGTAGAAAATATCTCAAATTGTGGGAATCCTGAAACGACCGTGCAACAGGTGGTTGAGAAGACACGGGAAGCATATCTCTTATCTAAACAGACGGAAAATGGCACGGCAATTATTTTAGAAGAACCTGTTGATAGAGAAGACTCAATTCCATGCGAAAATCACGAGCAAGCTGTGATCATTGCCAGGAAAAGAGGAAGACCAAGGAAAAAACAAAATAATACCCGAGGAAATAAAGTTGTCAATTGCAAACAGCGTAATCTATCAAAAATTAAGGAAAAATTATCATCAAGTATGAACATAATAAAAGCAAACTCCTCAACAAATATTTCACAACAATCTGACAATCGAGAATCAATTCCGTGTCAAAATCGCGAAAAAATTGTGACCAAAGCCAAAAAACTCGAAGTAACAACAGTAAAACCAAATATTTCCCGGCGAAATGAAGCCCTAAATTGCAAGCGGCGTAAAAATTCCAAAATTCAATCAAAACTTGTTTATGTTGTGAACACAGAAGATCCAATTCCTTCACCTGGACAGACAAGAAGTAGCGCTGCAATCATTCCACAACAACTTGTTGACACTGAAGAATCACTTCCGTGCGAAAATGGCGAAAAAATTGTGATCAATGGTAGAAAAAGAGGAAGACCATCAACAAAACCAAATAATTCCCGACAAAATAAAGTTGTCAATTGCAAACAGCGTGAAAAATCCAAAATTCAACCAAAACTTGTATCAGGTGTGAACACAAAAGATGCGATTTCTTCGTCTGGGCAGACAGCAATTATACCACGACAACCTGTGAACAGAGAAAAATTAATTCCATGCGAAAATTGGGAAAATATTGTGATCAATGCCGGAAAAAGAGGAAGACCAACAACAGCACCAAATAATTCCCGACGATACAAAGTCGTAAATTGCAAACGCCGTAAACAATTCGAAATTCGGCCAACACTTTTATCAGTTGTGAACGCAAAAGATGCAATTCCCTCATCTGAACAGCCTGCTAGTAGCACCGCAATCATTCCACGAAAACCTGTTGACCGCGAAGAATTAATTCTGAACAAATGTCGCGAAAAAAATCGGATCAATGCTAAAAACCGGATAGGAATAACGACAAAACAAAATAATTCCGCACCAAATAAAGTCCTAAATTGCAAACGTCGTAAAGGATCAACAATTAAAACTAAACTATCATCAGTGGTGAACGCAACAAAGGCTAATCCTTCCTCTAGACAGTCTGCAAGTAGCGCCACAATCATTCCACGACAACTTGTGGACAGAGAAGAATCAATTCCGCACGAAAATCACGAAAAAATAGGGACCAATGTTAAAAAACGGAGAGGAACAACCATAAAACCAAATAATTCCCGGCGAAATGAATCTGTAACTTACAAACGTCGTCAAAAATCCAAAAATAAAGCAAAACTTCCCACTGTTGTGAACACAAAAGAAGCACACCCGCCGATTTCACCACAAACTGTGGACTGTCAAGAAATATTGCCATCCGAACGTCACGAACAGATTCTAATCGAGTTCAGAATGAGAGAAAGAGCAAAAGCAAAACTGAATAAATCCACATCTAAAAAAGTCGTAAAATCCCAACGTCGTCAAAAATCCAAAAATACAGCAAAACTTCCCACAGTTGTGAACACGAGAAAAGCAAATCCATCAACTCCAATACAATCAGTAAACACCAGCGAAGAATCAGTTTCTTCCGATAATCACGAAGAAATTGTGATCAATGCCACGAGAAAAAGAGGAAGGCCAAGAACAAAACCAAATAATCCAGCACAAAATAAAGTCGTACCGTGCAAACGTCTTGAAAAATCCAAAATGGCAAACAAACGAAAACCCGCAGTACTAAAACCAAAAGAAACGGCTCAAGATTCCGAGACTGAAAAATGTAAAGAATGCAAATTGGTTTGCTCATCTCCTGAAAATCTCTGCATTCATTACGAAACCACGCACAACCTTCCATTGGTTACCTTGACGCGCCTTAAAGGAAATTATTTCAATCGTACCTACAACACTACAACTGTGACCATCAACAATAAACCTGATAAACCAAATGAATCTTCCAAGGAGATCGTCCAGAACAAAGAAACAGCCCAGCAACTAGGGATCCGTCCACCAATTGGATACAAAAGGAGTGACGAGGGTAAAGTTATCTTCAAGTGCGACACTTGTCCTAAACAATTCCGACATTTAAGCAACTTATATCAGCACAGACTAGTTATACACTATAATAATAAATACACATGCGATATCTGTCAGAGGGAATTTAATAGGACGGACTGCCTACGGCGTCATAAGTTGGTTGATCACGATGGATTCCGCTACAAATGCGACATTTGCCAAAAGGAATTTGGTTTTTTAAATAGATTACAATTTCACAAAAAAAGTGAGCACGATGGATTGAGGCATAAGTGCAAGTCCTGCAATAAGCAATTCCGGTCTAAAGAGGTTTTAAAGCTGCACGTTTTGAGTATTCACGATGGAGTTCGCTTCAAGTGCGACATTTGTCAGAAGGAGTGTAAGTATTTGACAGAGTTGAAGAAGCACACAAAAATCGTTCACGAAGGGTTTCGCTACACGTGTGATATTTGTAACAAAGAATTTCGGGACTCAACGTTTTTAAAGCAACACAAGTTAAGTATCCATGAAGGGATTTTTTACGAGTGCGACCAGTGCCCTAAAACTTACAGTTTTCCCAAGGATTTGCAGAAACATAAAAATCAAATGCACTGAAGATTATTAACCAAAGTACAATGGCTTTTTGGTCCAATTGACTCATTTATCCTGTGTATAATTAATAATAACTATGCCAGTAATCAAGAATATGGCTTTGTACTTTTTGAGATGCAAGATGGGTTATCCTCTTATTGCGTAATTGCAAGATCTAGTAAGGTGGGCTATCCTCTTATTGCGTTATTGCAAGATCTGGCAAGATGGGTTATCCCTATATTCCTTAAATGCAAGGTGGGTTATCCACTATCACCTTAAATGCAAGATCAGTTATCGTAACGACGTTTTGGCTGAATAGATTTATTAATTTCAAGTGCCTTGGAACGTAAATTTTAGATTTCAATGCTTTTTAAATGCGTTGGCCCACTTTGCAGCAAAATGATGGTCAATAACTTATCTTGCATTTACGAAAAATTGAAACTTCTACCTTGCGCCTCAAGTAACATTATGTAATTATTTAAATATTTATAGTCCTAAAAAATGTAAAAGAGACAATCATGTCAATCACAATAATAACGTTGTACAATGAATATCACGTGTTCAAAGTTAGTCAAAACTATATGAAGATTCAGTAAGCAATCAGAGCTGGGCAAATTACATTTCTGCTAATTACTAATTACCAATTACAAATTACATTTTCTTATTGCCCAAATTACTAATTACCAATTACAAATTACATTTTCT
>JAQGAK010004003.1:0-13289 GCA_034696945.1 Lipothrix lubbocki
AGAGAATTCTCTCTATAAGAGATCCTTTGGGCTCGCATGTCATACATGGTTATATGCATACGAGGTCTCTTTATAAGCGAATTTCTATATAAGAGGCAGATTTTGGTGATTTATAGCCTTCTCTTATAGCGAGGTTCCAGTGTATTTTAAATCAAAGCATCCAGAGCCGGTTGTTTATGTACGAACTGGAAACTGCTGTATTTTATTTGTGTGAATTGAAAGTGTGGGGAATTTTACAATTTTTAAAATGAGAGGGTTTTTCGTACAAATCCCACATTCGACAACCCCGCCTCTGCCTAACTGCTCCTGAATTTCAAGAGAAATAATCTGAGGGGCAATGTTTGTTCCATTTTTCGTTAAACATAGCTATTAGTATTTATTACTAGTAGATATATTTAACGATCAATTAAATTAACATTATTCCTCAGTATATTCCAGTTATAATTCAGAAGAAGTTAGGCGGCGGCAGGGTCGCCGGGGCTGGGACAGGGTCACGAGTGCAGCCTCTTCACATAATCCATTTCCATGATTACAATTGCATTCGGTATTGCAACTACTGCAATCATCGTATTTACCGCTTGTATGTACAGTTGGGATTTTTTTGTATCCACTTAATTATGTATTCCCGTTTAATCCAAGCCAAATTGAATATAAAAATTTGCATCAACTAGAAATAATAAAAGAATATTAAAAACATTTGAATCAAATCTACATTACTTGTGTACATACTTTATGTAAACATATCGTCGGAGCGGAGGCAACGTGGCCTGGCTATGTATCCCGATTTTTGTTTAGCTGCAAAATCGGACATCATTTATCATTTTAAATTGAAGTTAGGGTAACTTTACGATTGACTGCAGCAAAAAAAATTAAATACAACATTTCTTCATGTTCAGTTTTAATGCAATTTAAGCGACAGGATATCACATCAAATTTATGGTGGATATGCATCTCATCTTGCATTTAGGTTCACATAGACATACATACATAGCCCATTTGGCACCTCCACGGACAAAATGCATCCGATTGAAGTTTTAGGGAATTAAAGCCAGATCGATGGCCGCAACTTGATAGGTACGTATGAAATAACTATTTACTATAGAAAGATTATAATTATCTATAAAAAGTTTAATAAATTCTCTTACTTTATAATTGGCTGGTAAGTGCGGAAGTAACTGTTGTATTAAGTACAATGTTACGTGTGGCAGGCTCTGCCAGTGAGTCGTCGGAATGGTAAGTCGTCGAGGTGTTGGTGTTTATACATACGTGAACATTTTTCACCAAGTCTTGTGTACATCAAGATACATTGAATACTTCAATATAAGAGAACTCTATAAATCACGGAAAATTTCTTGTTCTTAACGAGATTTCTCTTGTAGAGAGATGTTATATATTATGTATGACATGCGGACAAAGGATTTCTTACAGAGAGGGTTCTCTTATATGGAGATCTCTTATAGCCAGAGTCCGGTGTAGTACAGATGACAAATTGTGCAAGTGGATACGGCTGTTATTGGAATAGCAGAAACAGTAATTATTACAGCAGGATCAATAATTATTGTTTTAATAGTCAGCAGACTACTAACTTCAGCATCGTCAGGTCCACTGCAGCAGCAAGGTCTTCTTGGGTCTGTTTGAGTTAAACGTCTGCGTTAAAACCTGGAAAATCAATTAGAATTAATTTATTAATTTTGGATTTATAAAATAATTGAATATTAAGTTTAGCTAGTTGATACAGTGGAACCTCGCTATAAGAGGCCTCCATATAGGAGAATTCTCTCTATAAGAGATCCTTTAGGCTCGCATGTCATACATGGTTATATGCATACGAGCTCTCTTTATAAGAGAAATTCTATATAAGAGACAGATTTTGGTGATTTATAGCCTTCTCTTATAGCCAGGTTCCAGTGTAAATAATAATTTATGAAGATTTTGCATCGTTTTCTTGTAGCGAGAGTTCGCTGTGTGTACCGACATTTTTTTTTAAATTTCAGGGCTCAGAAGAATCAGCATTCACGGAAGCAGCATCTGTGGGAGGTTTATGGAATGTTACAGTGACCAGACGCCTGGGTATTTCATGGTTTCCAGCCAGACGGCAAGAATCATCTGCAGGTACAAACCCGGTTTCCAGTTCAGTTTACACACGAGTCATTGCGGAAGTGCTCGTGTCAGTGAATGCAACAACTATGTAGGGCCTTCAGGTTTACGTTTTGAGCATCTCGAACCCTATACCACAATCTCACTAACCCAGAGGAGAGCAGATGACGTCAGAGTGTTTACATTTTTGGACCTCTTGTGCAGCTCGGAAAATGAATCATCAGCCGTGCAGTCTAATAAATGTCATTGTGCTGGAAGTAATGACAATAGTCAAGAAAGCCATGGCATTGAGAAACATATAGAGAAACATATGAAAGAACACATGGAAAAACATACGGAAAAACATATAGAGAAATCCGCTGTGGATCTTGTATTTTCGAATGCCCTGGTAAGTTTTTGGCTACACGCGCAATACTAATTCTAAGATTTTAACAATGCTTTCTCTATATGTGAGCCCAATACATATGTAACAATAAGATGGTGGATAACCTTAATGTTGTTGCAAAACAACTTCCTAATGCATAGAAGGTTACCCGTGATTTAAATATTTGAATCTTGAATTTATGAAATTTTGAGGAGATAGCAAACCTTGCACCCATTACATAGCGATGTGTATGCATATGCATGTACAAGAATAAATCATTAAAACAATGACAGGTGACAGTAAAATTATTTTTGAAAATAATCTCGAATGTTTTTATTTATATGCTTGCAGATTCTACGAAATATTTTGGAGGTTTTGAGCCCTCAAGACATAATTCGGGTGTCACTGGTTAGCAAGGACTGGTGTGCCAATTCCCGGGAATGTCTAAGAAAGAAAAGCAACAAGTACCCAGTTTGCGCTCAAATCACACATGATAATCCTTGTCGGGCGCTGGCGGATTTCAACAATTTTCTCCAGACAATTACTGGACGTGGCGAGAGCAACCAAGACACGATAATTTTCAATGGGATTCACCAATCTTACCCGGATCGCAACTTGAAAACACATACTAATTGCTTAGGGAATGATTGGGTAAATAAGTACAAGCTAATCCCAATGGAGGAACTCACCAGAAAAATCCAGGAAATTTATGGGAATATTTTGAAGAAAGTCAAATTCAGATTTATTTATATCCTTGACGAAATTCCCGTTTCATGTCCCTTTGCAATGCTGATCAAGTTCGTCATTTCCGAAAGGGCGGAAGAGATTTTGGAATTAGATTTTGGCCACCTCACTACATTTGTCAAAGTTTATGAAGATATTCGATATGATTTACTAGGGAAAAACTTCAAACCAAAAGTGTTTCCTAACCTAGAGGTCTTTGGAACTACCATCATTAAACAAAATGAGAAGATGCCCATTCTGGCCCCAGCATTAAAAGCCCTAAAGCACGTCAAGTTTGAGTTCAAGACTTGTTCCAGCATCGTTATGCCTAATCAATCTGACTTTGATTTCAAATTAAATGTGATTACCTATGTGCAAAATCCCGACAATTTTGATGCGGTCGAAAATCTTGTGGATTTTATTCAAGTATTTCGTCCTAGACTTCAACGTTTACAGTATGATCATTATCGTTACCGACTGGAACATACTGAGGTGCACCAAGATGTTGAGCACTGTCAGACGCTTTTTACTCTTGGAAAATTGACATCCCTAACGCTGACCCATCTGGAGTGTACGATTACAACATTTGCGTTCATGGCCGGCCGGGGTTTCTTCTGTCCTGCAGATGATGATGGTATGGTTAAATAAAAATGGATTTTTAAACGTCAAATTCTACACAAATTGCCCGAATCACAAATTTTGATAGATTTCGCGCAAAATTCACCTATTTCACAACTTTTTGAATTTTACACTTTGTTTTGCAACTCTCAATATTTTGCAGTTTGTCAATGTTTTGATGGGCACTATAACAATTATTACAGATGGAAATACTTTGTTTGGTTTATTCATTTTATCGCGTGTATCGTCATTTCTCAGCCTTGACAATATTTATAGAGTTTTTTTTAAATTTCAGAGCCTGAAATTGAGAATGCATTTCCATCGTTAAAAAAGCTAGATTTGATCGGCTGGATGGAGGTGGACCTCATGGATTTGTTCTCAGGCTTAGACTTGCCAAAGAATTTCCCACAATTGAAGAAAGTTGTCCTGGACCTTGTCCCGCCCAAAGAGGAAAATCCCGTCAACGGTCCTTACAACCATGTTCATAGCTGCATTTGGACAACTGTTTCGACTCTAGTTTTGAAAATATCAGACGAACATCGATTTAAATACTACACTGCTTCTTTTAAGTATTTTGAGCCAGAAGTCACACCCATCCCTCGTGTGCTTGGGATGTTTGCTAACATACGCCACCTGGACCTGCGGAAAATGTCGTTGAAATGTGATCACACTGATCGCACCTTTGCGGATATCATTAACGAGTTGGAAAATTTGCCATATTTGGAAGAATTATCAATTCGTCCTACTTTCCTCACTCACCTCCGTTTGGACCACATTTTTCTACAAAAAGATCAACTGCCGGGATTCAACCGAAAGCTGGGGAATACCCGCATGGAGCCAATTTTAATCTTTAAGTCATCGCTTCTCTATCATAAACGTAATATTCCGAATTAAATTTAATTCATAATGACGTCTAATGTTTTCGTAAAATTTGGATATAACAAGATCCAACACGAACACCTATAAGTAGACCTTCCAAAACCAAACCTATTTTTGATCCAATGTTTTCAACTTCATGGTTTTGTCTACCTATAAAACACCTTGTATGTATGCATGTTTTTATTGGCATAAGTTTCTGTAAGCAAAGAGTATCAAACTTTCCGAAAAAACTACATGCACTATATTTATACTGACCCACCACAATCATATAATCGGTTTGGTTTAGTTTATCCTACTACTACAACATGTAGTTACCAACATATGATTTCTTATGAATTTCAGAACTCAAAAGAATCACCATTCACAGAGACATGATGGGATTGTGTAGGATGCTAAATCTAGACATGCATTGCTACAGTGACCAAACGCCTGGGTATTTCATGGTTTCCAGTCAAACGGCAAAAGCAATCTGCATGTACCGACCCGGATTCCAGTTTTGTTTACAAACTAGGCGCTGCAAGCCCGAATGCTGCAACTACGTAGGAACTGCAGGATTACAAATCGAGCATCTCGAACCCTACACCACAATCTCACTAACCGAGAGGAGGACAGACGACGTCAGAGTGTTTAAATTTTTGGACCTCAGTAACTGAGTATTGACGGTCTAGAGTAATTTAATTTCGGTATTAATAATAAAGTAATATTTAACATAATTATTAGGTGCTGCAATTAATTACTTGTAAATACATGCAAATCACTTCTACATTAAGTCCAGTCGAATTGTGAAACTTAAAATTTGACCGGTATAAATAAGAGTTTCCATTAAAAAATGCGATTTTACCCATGTGTTCCTGGACAATTTATTGGAGTTTTGTTCGTTAAATGTAATTACACAAACATATTGACAAACACAATCGACACTGTCAGTAAAGTAATCAAAATATTTGTCTGGATAATCATGCCATGCAAATTTTGAAGGTTCTGATTTGATTATTTATGGATACATTCCAATTTAGCCGAGCTGTGGTTAAATAAATGCACAGAAATCGTAGGATAGGAAGTTCCAGGATTTTTCATCAGTGCAACAGGAGTAGACGTATACAGAGATGTACTTGTAATGCAGTTCGGTACATACATATTGTTTTCCTGGTGCATACATACAACCAATATTAACAATTTGGAGCTACGCTGACTTGCATTATTTTAATATGAAAACAAATTGTTTAATTATAATACTTACAAGAGTACTTCATCCAAGAAAAGAACATTTAAAAGTCGGGAAATAACGTAAATTTATACAGTTCTCATGAGAACTAAAGGGATTCTTTCGTTCGAACGTCCTCTATAAAAACCAAATCATGTATTTTAATGTATTATGTAAGCACAGATGAAATTTTGTTCAGAGTAATAATCAAATACTAATTGCATTCAAAGGATTAGAATTATTTACCTTTTTTCAATTGATTTTCATTTTCATCAAGTTTGCACTACTTAAATGGATGAGTCAGACATAATCTTGCTGTGGTTACAGTTCCATTAGGAATATTTTTTTATGACAAGTTTAGGGTCGCAATTACGAAATCATAATGTGACTCGACTATAGTTACAGGTTACATACTGTTACAATTTAAGTTTGAGAACCCGTTCAAGGTTTGAATGTCAAAGCGGTAAATTCTTGTCAGTGCATATCAACATTTATGTATATTAGTGTCTTCGATCAAACTAAACTGACAAGCTAACAAAAATTCATTAGGAGGGCTCTCGAGTCCAAAGCTCATACATACGCCGGACTCTTGCTATAAGAGATCTCCGTATAAGAGAACTCCCTTTGTAAAAGGTACTTTGGGCCCGCATGTCATACATAGTAACATTCTTACTAGCTCTCTCTATAAGAGAATTCCTGTTTAAGTGACTAATTTCGGTGTTTGATATAGCGATCTCTTATAGCGAGAGTTAAGTGTATATGTACATTGTACATATGAGGTATGTACAATCATTAAAACCATGAATAAATTTAGTGTTCAAGTTGTAATTATTTAAGTAGTTCCTTGTTGCAAAAGATTATTTCACAACCACGAAGAGCGGCCTGGAGTTCAATCATATTTTGTGAATAATATTTTGTGTACATAAGATTTGTTTCAAATTTAATCCTCTTAATATTCTTTAGGCTGTCCGCCAAGACATTTACGGATGGTCCAGGTCTCTGTAACACAAATTAATCAATTTCACTATAAGTATTGTAATATGACATGTATGGGACAAGCTTATTTCCATCTTATCGAACGTACATCGGTAAGTGTCAATTCTTCCAATGCTGTCATCTGGGGAAAACAATGTTGAAATGCCTCTGTCGAAATTTCAATGTCCAAATCCAGGGATTTCAACTCTGTAAATCAGCGATATTTATTAATGCAAATGTGTTTGCATAGAATCAAGAAATGTTTTAACCATTTAATTGAAGGTGTTACCAATCAAATAATACAAATACGAAAATTTTCAGTAAAATAATTCAAAATTCAATACTTACTTTTGAAATCAAGAAGGGGTGGCACTATTGGAATGGGCTGTTTCAGACCCTCCTCTTCAAGTCTCCTGTATTCATACGTTTTGTAGTCTATTTTGCCCGTTCCGTATAAAAACAAAGTCTGATTATGTGAGTGGATACGGAGACATTTCAAATTTGGGAACGCTCGACAGATGTCAAGTAAGGAAAATGACTCTGACAACAACATGATCTCAAGACACTCAGTTTCTGGAAATTTGCTGGCCAAATTCAACATAAAAACTGGGAACGCAGTGTTGGCAAAATCCTCATTTTCCACATCCACGTCAATACTAAAGCTGACTTTTCGAACTGTGCTGAGCGAGTCAGATCCATCCGATATAAATTCCATTTGATGCTCCTCATGGACGCCTACGGAAAGCGATTTCAACGACGGGAATCTTTTTTGAGTCACAAATAAGGAAATATCTTTAGGGCAGTCGACAGTTAAAAACTTTAATTGCGGAAAAACTATTCCTCTAAATATCAAACTGCAATCCGGCTCGATTTCATACAACCTAATGGTGAGTTCATTTAGAGCATGTGCAACGGTTTTCAAAATTACATTCAATCGCTTTTCTTTACTTTCATTCTTTCCTCCCATATATGTAAAGCTAAATGTTTTTAAAGCTGGGAGTTCCAGAAACTGCGGGAATAAATTCAAAACGTTGTCCGACTCGTCGTCGCTCAAGCTTAGTGTCACAATACTGGACAAGTTCATGCTTAACAATGATGGTAAGCAAATCGCACCACGGAGTTCGTTGAAAGGGACGGTCAAATCTTGAATTCGGGAATGTTCCAGGGCCGAATTTAGTGGTTCCAAACAGTTGCATGCTTTTAAACCTTTGACCTTTACATGTAAAAATGAGATCGATAGACTTTGCAAAGCCAGGAGCTTGACACCTTCAAAGATGTGCTGAAGATGATTACAGCGAAAACAAATAGTCAAATGTGTTAAATCTTTCATTGTGGCCTTTAACAGTTGATTTAGCCGCTTCGACGTGCTGGTGTTAATAGGGGAAGTTTTTATACTTGTGACCGTAATGTTTGGAATTCTAGTCAGTTTCAAAAAGACTTTATTAAACAAGAAGTCCGTAACCATATGGACTATCTTGAACGGATTAGGCCTGAATGACAAATCCGCGGATGATATTGATTCTTGAAATTCAATCAATTCTTCCAGCCGCTGAGAATCAAATTTTGCAATGGAGTTCATCTGCAATGAAGAGCACGCCAAACTATTCCAATACTTGTTCACCAGTCGACACGTTTTCAGAAGTTTCACGTCTTTCATCCAATCCAAGAATATTTCCACCACCTAAAAAATTCAGTAATAGTTCGGTATCCTTCAGTATTTTTCGTAAAGAACATTGACAAGGAATATTTTAAGAAATTCACTAAATGTACTAAGACGGCTTACCATGGTGGGAATTTCAACTCCGTCTTCTTGGGGGTCATCTTCAAGAACTTCCTAAATGGAAGATGGGATTTTACTAGTCATTTTTATTATTAATACGTCGGAAAAATCAAACACCTTGCTCAGTTCATATATGTTGATTATAATAAACACCTAATTACTTTAATGACAATTATGTAATTAATTACCTATTTTTATTTGTGTAAAAAAGTCCGAATTTTGAAAAACTTTAGATTTGTTATGATAACAGAAACAGATAGTTTTACACGCAGACCTAACAGGGGTTTGTGGCAGAAACACGGGCATTGTCGTTATGAGCTTAATTAAGAAAAACATTACAGCGATTCAGTATTGTTAACTTACCAAGTTAGGCATTGCCATCTCATTATCTGGGTCATCTTCATTTGCTTCCTTCTCTAGAGAGCTCAGATTTTCCCTGTGCTGAATGAAAAAGAAATACAAAATGGAGTATGTTAAAACAATTCTCGACCATAATATGTAACACATTCATCTTTTAATAATTTGTGTTGTGTGATAAATAACTTACTAAGGTCAGCATTTCAATCCCATTATCGTCTTCATTGACATCCTTATCCAAGGATTCAAAGCCTGAACTTTCTTTAATAATTTCACTTTCATCGAGTTTGTACTGCTTGAATGGATGATGTTCGGACATATTTTCGCTGCAGTTACAGACAAGTCAGTATAGGAATTTTTTCTATTGCAAGTCGAGGGTCACAACAACGAAATCCTAACGTGAGTTTACTACAAGTACTACTATGTACATTCTACATGCTACTAAAATAGTACATACTGTCTGTTAAACATCAAAAGATGCTATAATTTTCGTAAAACGTACTGGCTTTAAAACAATTCTAGCGTATTTGCACGTTTAGCCGACGATGTATTCGTTTGTATTATCAATTTACATAGTTGTAGTTCTCGGCTAACAACTTATTACAATAGGATTGAATGCTCGAGAAAATATTATAATCAGGCCCTATTTTACCATGTTCTTAATGTGCAAAAAGAGGACACACCCAATTTTATTTTTCTTCAAATAGGTAAGGGTGCATCATAAAACGTTACGATTCTGTCCTTTTAGGGAAATTTTTCACACAGCCCTAACAATGTTAAATAGGCTCTGATTTTAATCAATGACATATATTATTAGATCTCAAATGTGCGTAAGTAGTTTCTTATTTAATTCAAAATTGTGTGAATAAGAATGCGAGGGCAGAATAAGTTTATATTTCCTGCTGTATAAATACATACCTGATTTTAGCGTCAAGCAGCATACGAAACTATTCTATACTGATCCTATTTCTTTTCACTTCACGTTTTTCACTCCAAGATTTCATAAAAAACTTTCAAATTTTCGCGCTGGTTTTTGATTTGATAATGTTGCATATACATATGTATGAAGACTTTTGTTAGCTTGTAATAAACAAAAATCACATCACTTTACTACATACACAAACGTTGGCAATAAAACGCATATACACCGGACTCTTGCTATAAGAGATGGATAATATCTAATATTCCATGCCATTTTCGAAGGTTCTGATTCGAAGAATTATGGACACATTCCTTAGCTGAGATTGCTAAATAAATGCACAGCAATCGTAGGATAAGAAGTTCCCGGATTTTCATCAGTGCAATGGGAGTAGACGTATACATATGTACTTGTAATGTAGTTTTGTACGTACATATGGTTTTTCGGGTACATACAATCAAAATTAACAATTTGGAGTCTGCTGACTTGAATTAGTTTAATATGAAAACAAATTGTATAACTTTAATACTTACAAAAGAACTTTTTCCAAGAAAAGGACATTTAAAAGTCGGGAAATCTCTTCAATTTATACAACTCTCATGAGAACTGAGGAAATCTTTCGTTGGAACGTCCTCTATAAAAACCAAATTATGTATTTAAATGTAATATGTGAGCAAAAATGAAATTATCAAGAGTAATAATCAAATACTAATTACAATTAAAGGTTCAGGATTATTTACCTGTTCCTAATTCATTTTTATTAAATTTGCACCGCTTGAATTTACATATTAGTTTTGTTAATAATTTAGTTATTATTCACTTCAATTATGTAACATATCGTAAGCCTTGGATTGTTTGTGGTATTTGTTTTTAAGGTCAGAGTTTGTGTATTTTGCTTAGTTCTTTATATATATGAGGGTACGTAGAACCATTGAAACTATGAATAAATTTATTGTGTAAATTTATTTTGTTTCAGAGTGTAATTATTTAAGTCCGTCCTTGTTGCAAAAGATTATTTGACAATGATTTCACAACCAGGTAGAGCGGCTTGAAGTTCAATCACATATTGCAAATAGTATTTTTCGTAAAAATGCTTTGTTTCAATTTTAATCCTCTTAATATGCTTCAGGCTGTCCGCCAGGACATTTACCGATGGTACAGGTCTCTGTAACACATATTCATTAATTTCACTATGTATAGTAATATGACACATGTATAGGACAAGCTTATTTCGATCATATCGAACGTACATCGGTAAGTGTCAATTCTTCCAATGCTGTCATCTGGGGAAGACAATGTTGAAATGCCTCTGACGAAATTTCAATGCCCAAATCCAGCGATTTTAACTCTGTAAATCAGCGATATTTATTAATGCTAATATCTTAGCATAGAATCAAGAAACGTTTTTACCATTTGAGGTGGTACCAACCAAATAAACCGGACTCTTGCTATACGAGATCTCCATATAAGAGAACTCTCTCTCTCTGTAAGAGATCCTTTGGACCCGCATATCATACATAGTTATATGCATACTATGTACCTCTCTCTATAGGAAACTTTCTATATAAGAGACTGATTTTGGTGATTTAGAGCGATCTCGTATAGCGAGGGTTAAGTGTAATACAAATACGAACGCAAATTTTCCGTAAAATAATTCCAAATTCAATACTTACTTTTGAAATCAAGAAGGGTGGACTTAATTGGAATGTGGTAGTTTAGACCCTCCTTTTCAAGTCTCCTGTATTCAAGCGTTTTCTGGCCTATTTTGCCCGTTCCGTCTAAAAACACCTGATCAAAAGAGTGGATACGGAGACATTTTAAATTTGGGAACGCTCGACTGATGTCAAGTAAGGAAAATGACTGTGACCAAAACATGATCTCAAGGCTCTCAGCTTCGGGAAATTTCCTGGCCAAATTCAACATAAAAACTAGGAACGTAGTGTTGGCAAAACTCTGAGTTTGCATATCCACTTTACCACTAACGCGAACTTTTCGAACTGTGCTGAGCGAGTTAGATCCATCCGATATAAATTCCATTTGATGCTCCTCATTGACGCATACAGAAAGCGATTTCAACGACGGGAATATTTCCTGAGTCACAAATAAGGAAATATGTTTAGGGCAGTCGACAGTTAAAAAATTTAATTGCGGAAAAACTATTCCTCTAAATATCAAACTGCAATCCGGCTCGATTCTATACCACTCAATGGTGAGTTCATTTAGAGCATGTGCAACGGTTTTTAGAATTACATTCAATCGCTTTTCATCACTTTCATTCTTTCTTCCCATACATGTAAAGCTAAATTTTTTTAATGCTGGGAGTTCCAGGAACTGCGGGAACAAATTCAAAACGTGGTATGACTCGTCGTCCTCCAAGCTTAATTTCACAATAGCGGACAAGTTCATGCTTATTAATGATGGTAAGCAGAACGCACGATCGAATTCGTTGTAACGGACGATCAAATCTTGAATTCGGGAATGTTCCAGGGCCGAATTTAGTGGTTCCAAACAGTTGCAGGCCCTTGAACTTTTGATCTTTAAATGAAAACATCCGATCTAAAGACTTTGTAAAGCCAAAAGCTTGACATCTTTAAAGATGTGCTGAATCTCATTACAGCGAAAACGAATGGTTAAATGTATTAGATCTTTCATTGTGGCCTTTAACAATCGATTTAGCCTCTTCGAGCTGCTGGCGTCAGTAGGGCAAGTACTTATACTTGTGACCGTAATGTGTGGAATTTTAGTCAGTTTCAAAAATACTTTATTAATCGATCCGTGAGTAATCATATGGACTATCTTGAACGGATAAGGCCTGAATGACATGTCCCAGGAAGATATTGATTCTTGAAATTCAATCAAATCTTGCAGTCGCTGTTCATCAAATTTTGCTATGGAGTTCACCTGCAACGAAGAGCACGCCAAACTATTCCAATACTTGTTCACCAATCGACACGTTTTCAGAAGTTTCACGTCTTTAATCCAATCCAAGAAAATTTCCACGACCTAAAAATTTCAGTAACATTTGAGTATCCCTCAGTATTTTTCGTCAAAGAGCATTGAAAAAGAATATTTTTAATAAATTCACTAAATGTACTGAAACGACTTACACTGGACTCTCTCTATAAGAACTCTCTATATAAGGAAACTCTCCCTATAGTGTCACTTTCAAGCCCGCCCTACACATATTGCATGTTATTGACTCTCCAAATAAGGTATTTCTATATAGTGGATATTTCTCTATAGTGGCACAAATTAGTACGCATATAGAGGCTTTAGCTCTCTCTATAGTAGCTTCCCGACAAAAATAAATTTCAAATTGCTTGAATACGCATAATTGTTTTTAAACTGATATTTGATGGTATTTAATATTTTA
>JAQGAK010004004.1:0-13285 GCA_034696945.1 Lipothrix lubbocki
CTTTGTCTCTCAACCCAGCAGTGGGGCGCCCCGCTGCTCAACCGTTTGCGTAAAGTTCTAGGTTCGCACCAACACACGCGAATTTCGGGTGATTAATTTCGCCTAAGTAGACGATAGAGGCAGGTGTCTACGGACGAGCGCTAATACAGTTGAAATTGTGAGACATATAATCGCGCAATCTCATTCCAATGGCACCGGCGCAAGGGACCTTGCGCACCTCGGAGCCTGGAAGCTTAATTCGATTTCAAATCCCAGGGATGAAAAATTTTGCTTGAAATGAAAACGTCGATTCAATTCAAGATTCTGACGATATTTAATTAATAAATTATTATCAAAATCTTTTCTTTTATCATAATCCACCATCGTAGTTCAAAAAACTTTTCCGTATTTAAAAAATATTACAACTTTTTACCAAATTTTATACAAATTATTTTAATTTAAAACATTTATGTAAATATTATCAAAACTAATGCCGAAATAAATTGTTGGTAAAATTTACCCAAATTATTTGAAAATTTAATTGCTTACTTAAATTAAATAAATTCGTTTAATTTAAAAGTTTTAGGTTAATTATTAATTTTAGTTGATTAGGATGTGGCTGGATGAAATTTTTAAATTTAATGTACTTACAGATTAAATATCATTCTCACATAAACGATAAGGGAGACGCCCTTGACGAAAGCCCGCGAATGTTGAATTTATCACGAGAATAGTTTTAAATTGTTTAGTGTTAAATTTGTTATGACTTTATTTTAATTTTAACCTTTTACAGAACGTTTTGACTATACAAAACAATAAAAATATTTTTATATGACATTTTTTATTATTATATTATCGCATATTATTATTGCATGAATATATTTATTAATTACAATATTCACAAATAAAAAAGACTATTTCGTTTGAAAAATGCTTAATTGACTTTGAAGTGCTCATGTCAATTATCGATTTCCAGTTTTTTAAATTAATATTTTAAATGCGTAGTAATTAACAACAGATTATTTTATATAATTGTGTTTTAATGTCGGAAGTAGTTAATAATAAATTAATAATGTATTCCCAATATCAACAACCGACATGGAAGGACGGAAACGGGAATGTGAAGCCAACTTCAGTAGTTCAAAGTTTATTTATGCTTCAAGTGAATGGGGGAACTAATAAAAGATATTATGAGTAATATTTTTTACTAATTTTAGTATTTTTAAATAATTGTTTTATTTAATAGAAATATATTTATAATGTTTGAAAAAATATTGAAATAATTTGACCTTAAATAATTATTATAATTAATTCCAGGTTGGAACCGATCATGCTACAACAGCTGCAAAAAGCTCGTTCCCAAAACTCCACCGTAAACAGATCGGAATGTACAAAATTTATGAAATTTAATAAATCTGATTTCCCTGGAACTACAAAGACGTCGCGAAAGTCCCGAGCAGCTCATTTCTCCCTTGCTTCGAACGGAATATCCGGTCCCCTTCTTGCAATTTTGGACGAGAAAATAATTTACCGTCTTGACAAAACTTCGCGTGAAGTTAAATTTGCAGACATTGATCTCAATCCGCGGAAGCTCCTAAATCTAAAATATTTCATCAGAACAGAAACTCCTGGGAAATTTGGAAATGATAGGGACATCTTTCATGCTCCTGTGAATGCCGGAATCCTTCGAGATTGTCATCCCTATTTGTTGCTGATTCCAAATGATGGGAGAAGCGTTAAGTCCTATCATGCGGACACGGGAAGGTTCACTGATAGCATAGAATTTGAAGGAGATTTTGAATGCAACAAAATAAATTGTTTGGACAACGGGAATATTATTGTTGAATGCAAACTTCAACGAACTAGGATTATTACTGGAGACGCGGGGATTCTTATGGAGTTTTTGGTTCTTCAACATCTTCCACTTCGATTTGAGTCTAGAGTTCAAGTAATTTCTTAAAAAGAATTAAAAATTTTAATTTGTTATCCGGGTTTAATATTATTACAATTTTTCAACTGAATGCTGCAATGATATACATTGATTTTGCAGATTCTGCGAGCGATTTTAAACAATTGTCCTAAAGCTCCCAAAAGATTTGAAATAGTCGACGACTACCTTTTTGGCTTTTATGGAACCACCAACATTAATTTATATGATTTTCAAGCAACATTACAAAAGGTAATTTTAAAAATTGATGAAATCTTCCTAAGGTGTGAAATCTATTTTTATTCTGATGAGGTATTAATTAAGGTATTAACCGCTTAGGACCTTAATACAAATTTAATACGAACTATTTTAATTTTTATTGCTTTTATTTGTAAAGAACAAGGTACCACCAGACCCGAATTCCTCAAGACATCATCGAGTCACTCATCAAGTGAGAGAATTACCAGTTCCTTTAATGTCAGTGAGATGCTGTGATTCTTTTTTGACATTTACTGCGTTGCAACTTCCCGCCTATTACATCATTCGATCTCAGAATATTGGTTATCAGGTTAGATTATTTTATTGTATTTTATTTTTATTTTTGAACATTTATTTTATAAAAAGACTTGACTTAAGCATGTATAGAAAAATTCCTTTTTAATGTGCTTGTGTATTAACTGAATTCTTTCAGGTTTTGGAAGCCACCCGAACTGCACAAATCATTTTAAAAAATTATGACGAGTTGAATTTTGATGACGATCCGAAAGTGCAATTTTTATGTATTGCACCTCCGCGGGTTGTAGTTACGGGCAAAAATAGACTGAAGTACTTGACTACAAGTTTTAAAAATTAACAAATTTAATTTTAATAAGCTTCCGATTATTATAAATGACCTCTTCGTTGAATTTTATTTTTATTCAGAATATTCCTAATCTGCCAAAATGCAACCGAAGACTGTGAAAAGACTGATGAGGCTCATCAGCCGTATTTAAAACTAATACTTGACCTCAATTTCTCCCACCAACCCGAACCGTCCCCGTTTTCCATCATCAACGGCAGATCATCCAGAGGAATCCCTAGGAAGCGTTACGATGACTTGGACCATTCCACGATAGTCTACGACGAGAATGACTTCCTTCAACAAATTGCAATAGTTCGATTTGAATCCAAAAAGATCTCATGCTACGTCTATGATAGCACAAACTTGAACCTACAATATGAGCTTTCTGAGAAGAGATTCCTCCCAGCAATAAGTGAAGTCTATGACAATATTACATTGCAATTCACGAATAGATACATTGCTGTGATTCGTAAGGGGACACAGGATACTACGCTGTATGTTTTTGATTTGCTCAAAGTCATTGAGAGAAAAGATTTGTAGGTTTGTTGTGTTTAATTTTATATTTGTTTTTATTACAATAAAAATTGTTTAATATATAAGCAAAATTATTTTAATTCCAAGAGATAGAATTTTAATTAATTTTAGCAGAAATTATTTTTGCTGAATTGTTTTATTACCGTCAACTAATTTTAATTAGATTTACTAGTTTATGTTTTTTGTATGTAGTTGAAGCCCTAAATGTAATCTTTGTAGTGTAATAAAATAGAATGTTACAGTAGTGACATCTCAAATCTTCGAAATAAATTAATAAGGTAAAGACGAATAAATCAAATACGTACTTAAGTCAAATTTTAAGACCCATCTAATTGTCCGGCACCACACGGCCGTGTGACGGTTAATCCCGTCCATAGCCACATCGAATCCTGGGTTCGTATCTAGCGACCCTTGCTTCAACTAAGCCAGTCTCTGCCTTACTCAGCATTGCCTAGCACTATTCGCTCTCTTGCGGTTACCCCGTGAGTTAGCGATCTACCGGCGCCGGTCACATACAATCGCGCTAATATTAGAGCGCATCAGAGCCAACCATTAGGGTTGCGCCCGTATCGCTCCTCATTCGATTTCGAATTTCCGGGTGGAAAAAAATTTTGCATAATCTTTCATACGATATTTTGCTGAACTGATGTATTTTATTCTATACAGCGTGGAGTCCTTTTAATAAATCATACTTATACTATTTTAAAGTTCTGTTTTATCGAGATGTTTAATAAAAACTCAATAACAATTATGCAACATAAATATTCTTAATTTTCTGAAATAATCTCATAAAATAACATTCCAACTTATAAGGTTCATTCGACTTAATACTTCAAAATTTTCTTAATTTAATTGTATTTATTATGTATTGAAGTTCCTGAATTAAGATTACGTAGTAAATTTTAATTTCGCTTTATTTCTCTTTATAATTCCTAAACTGAAATTCGTTCCTTTCATAATAAATCCCAATTATGTATTAAACTTAAATCAGAAAATCATCCAGATTTCCGAATTTTAACTTCAGCATTATTGGCGCTTTTGAAAAATCCAACTAATTCCATGTTCAAGAATTAAATACAAAATAATTCAAAAATTAAAATCACAAAATATTTCAAGAATGTAAGTCACAAAATAATTGGGAATTCCTGAATTTAAATAGGAAAATTATTTAAAATTCTTGAATTAAAATAGAAAATCCATTTAAGAATATTGAATTACAGTGGAAAATTTATCTTTGAATTAAAACAGAAAATCTATTTACAATTCTTGAATTTAAAGTAGAAAATCCATTTAAATTCTTGAATTTATTCCTATAAGATATTACAAGTAATCATACTTGCATGCGAGCATTGCATATAAACATCAGTGGTGTTAAAGATCATCAAAAATAAAGAAAATGTTTTCGAATACTAAAAACACACGGAAGAATAATAAATTCTCACAGAGTTTTGCGCATTTTCATTTTCAGACCCCTGTTTCCACAGCCTTGTGACTACGCAACCCTCGAAGAAGGATTTGCAACTTTGCAAAGTGTGGAATGTCTCAAGTACTCAAATACAGTTTGCTTTTGCATGAATGTGATCTGGGTAAACAAATAATCCGGAGTTGAGTGTGTGGGGAAGAAGTACGTCCTTATTTCCTCTACACTTGAGGTTGAGGAAAATAAGCTGATAATGATGGAGTTGGTGGAGCTTGGGAAACAGAGAGATTTTTGCAGGTATATGTATGTATACACGTACACGCACCCACAAACAGACACGGAACGGAAGATGTTCAATATATTTCATCTCTGCACATTTGTTCAAAAGCATTACTTTTACTTATACATGTATTATTACCGTTGCCAACAACAAGGTGAGCTGAGAACTTCACACGGGAAAGCCAAACGGGCATGACGTGGATGGAATGATTGACTGTAAAGAGTTCGAAGAGAATATTAATAACCGAAACACCGAAAGGGTGTTAGAAACCAAATGTTTCTAAATTAAGAAACTGATGGATTCTTTTGCTGACTTGGGTCTTGGCACACTTGGAATTCGGGTCGGTTTTAGGAATGGAAGGACTCCACAGCTAATTATTCACAAGTCCAGGTCCTGGTTCAGTTGCACTTTAAGCCTCTCCGGAGTACAATTTCCTTTCCGCTTTTTCTGCCTGTTCGTGTGTATAACATCCGTAAATCCATTTAGTCATGGTGAATTTCTTAAACTTTTCCCTTTGTTCCTATGAATAAGTGCCTCTAATTTAGTGTGAAATTTTAATTACTTAAAATTTTCAACTAGTAAATTAAATTTAAAATACAGAAAAATGTTAAATTTTTGAAATTTTATTTTAAATTATTTTATTTTAATTTAGTTTGTTAATTTATTTGTATAGTTAGCTGCAGCTACTGAAATTAATTTTAAATATTTTGAACCTAGGAAAATTAATTATTTATACTATATTTTCCAATTTCCATAGGCTGACGACAAGAAGGTAAAGAAGACCAAGAAAGCCGCACCAAAGGAGGAAAAGCCAGCGGAAGCTGCTCCGGCGCCCGCGGCACCCGCGGCAGAGGCCGCTGCTCCGCAGCGTCAGAGCACCCGGGCATCCAAGAAGGCTCAACGATCTGGCAGCAATGTCTTTTCCATGTTCTCTCAGAGACAGATTGCTGAATTTAAAGAAGTAAGGAATACATAAATTATTATTTACATTTTGCGTAATATTCACAGGAGAATTTAAGTATTGATCATAATTTTAGTAAAATTTACAAATAATTTAAAAACAAAAATAAATAAATTATTTTCATTTAAAATTAGAGAAATTTATTTTAAATAATAAGAAATAAATTTATAAATATTTACTTCGAGTCGTAATCTTTAAAAAAGGGGTGGGTAATTTTGGACTAATAGTTGTTAGTATATTTAAATAATACAGCCTAATTAAAAATAGCAAGAGAAGAGAAGGTAAAGGACATTATCGCCTAGGAAATTGCATCACACCTAATTATGTCTAACTTGTTGTCGTGGATTGGCAGGCTTTCCAACTCATGGACCAAGACAAAGACGGGATTATCAGCAAGAATGACTTGAGAGCTTGCTACGATCAAATCGGGCGCCTTGCCAACGACAAGGAATTGGACGAAATGGTCCACGAGGCATCCGGTCCCATCAACTTTACCATGCTCCTCACGCTTTTCGGCAACAGGATGTCAGGGAGCGCGGATGATGATGAGGTCGTCATCAACGCCTTTAAATCCTTTGACGAGGGTGGCAGGATCAACTCTGAATCGTATGGCAATGATTGCATAATCTATTTATTTTACGATAATTATTTTTTTTTAATTTAAATTATTTAATTTAACTAAAAAACATTTAAATTATTTAATTTAACTAAAAACCATTTAAATTATTTAATTTAACTAAAAAACATTTAAATTATTTAATTTCACTAAAAAAAATATTTAAATTATTTAATTTATCTAAGAAAAATTTAAATTACTCAATTTAACTAAACCAAATTTAATTGTTATTGAATTGAACTAAAAAAATTTTAAATTATTTAATTTAACTAAAAAAATTTAAATTATTTTTAAATACTTATATTATTTGCTGAATTTTTTCCTATTTACTTTATTTATTATTTTCTTCCTGAATATTTTAATTTGCATCAAAATTTTAATTTTATATGTTTCTTAAATAATTTTTTCAATATTTTCTTAAAGTTTGCGACACGCTTTAATGACTTGGGGCGAGAAGTTCTCCGCCGATGAAGTCGACGACGCCTACGAGCAGATGGTGATGGACAATGCGGGAAATATCGACACAGCGAAGCTCATCCAAATGCTGACGGCGTCCGCTGAAGAGGAGGAAGGCGAGGAAGCTGCTTAAATATAGGAAATTAACTTAATTTCTTGATTTTGCAGATTCAACGTCATGTGCTTTGAAATTAACATTCTGTAAAACTTTATTGTTCCGGTGTCTCCGGCATAAAAATTCACACTACTCTTTGCTGCTACATTTTAGAACACAGCACCTTCATGCTTTCTTGGAAAATGTTTTGAGAATAATTAAAGTTTTACGATGGAATTTAGTGGAGCATTTATTTAATGATTGCATTTCTCTTGAAAGCATTAAAAAGCATGATACCAAAGTTGATGGCTATGTTAATTAACTGAGGTTCCATGGTGTAACGGTTAGCACTCTGGACTTTGAATCCAGCGATCCGAGTTCAAATCTCGGTGGAACCTATACAATTTTGCACTAAATATCATACAAATTTTTATTTATTTTATATCCAAAGCAAAATTTAAGCAAATAATTCACTCAGTAAATCATTTATGTCAATAATCTCATCGATCACAATATTTATTTTCAAGAACAAATATTTCGGGAAATCGATATTCTATACGAGTTCATATATGGAATATAGACAGAATACATTATTTAAAATTGAACTTTTGTTGCATTGTGCATATATTTAATAAATAAATCAACCAAAAATTATTTTCAGGTTCCACCGACATTTGAACTCGGATCGCTGGATTCAAAGTCCAGAGTGCTAACCGTTACACCATGGAACCTTTCTTAATGACAATTTGCATAAAAAAATATTTCCCCAAATCTGTAGAATTATTGCTGATCTTAAAAATTGCACTGTTGGATATCATTTATGTCGTTATTTACCTATTTAATTGCTGCATTGCAAAGATCACAAGCTCACGCAAGCTGAGCAAACAAGCTGACAAACAGTAAATATTATCGTAATAATGATAAAAGCATAGTAGCAAAATGAGTTAAATTAGTCGATGTTGGAAAAGTTTGCTTAATAATGTAGGTTGTTTGCACAGTTTCACACACAGCTGCATGAGTTCTCGATTCGGTTTAAAATAAGCCATAATTATGTCTATCAAGCTTTTTATTTTTTATACTGTAATGAATAATTAAATATAATTGGAATATAAATGGTTCATTAAATAATTATAATATTTTCAACTATTATACAACTATAATTAAATTATTCATCATAATTAAATTATTATAATTTGTAGTTTCGGGTACAGAGTCATTTATAGTTTTAATGAAATAATTATTTCGTGCTATTGTCAACCATAGAAGGAAATGCGCAGGCGCAAAGCAGAACGAATGTTACCGTCCAAAATTTATTTCCTGCACAGGAAATTCGAATCCGAATTAAGCTTCCAACGCGCAGTGTTTACCGCTCTACCGCCTACCGAGTCGAGGGATCTTACCACTTCGACAGTGGAAGTTTTAGCGCCGATGCGTCGTACACTTCCAATAACCTGAGACTGTGGCGCTGAATGCAGCGTTGTAGCCATCATACCAAGAGTGTTTGACGGGGAAATCCAATAATTAACTTCATTTTACTCATTTTACTCATTTTACTAAACTAAAATACGCAGCTGAAATTAAGAGACGCTAAAAAATTAAACTTAAATAGAAGCATTTTCTTAATTACACGGAAGTATGCATATATTTTAGCCTGAAGTAATAAATAATATTATTCATTATAATGCCTCATGCAACATTATTCTCAGGATAACGAAATTAAAAATTATATCAAACCAGCAATAACAATTAACACCTTTTGGTTAACTCGCGACACGGCTAAATCAACCTAACTTGCGTGCTAATTTAAGAACTTGCATGATGCCAAAACATTTTGCGAGTTCGAAACAAGTTTTGTTGGGCTTACTCTATGCGCTTTTACTCAACAAAGATTTTATTAGTGCTTATTCTTGTTCATGATTTGCAAAGTTCAAATATTAAAAGATTCGGAAAAAAAAGAAACAAAAACAGGTCCGAATTAAATTGCTTCAATTATATTGCGTCCGAGCCCAAACAAATTCTCACGACCTCAGTGACCCTGAAGTGAGATTCTGAAGTTCTCACGTTGCATTATGTACATGCGTTATTATTTAATACGTTTGATTCATTGTCGATATTAAGCAACTACAAGCATCATAATTTTATTTTATATTTATTACTTCGAGAGACAAGATTAACCGACCAGTCATATTCCCTCCAATGTAAAGAAAATATCCTATTGATATTTCTATTAATGAAATTAATTAAATACGTTAAATAAATTGAATTAATTTTAAATAAAAGTTGAAAAAAACGTTAAAAGGCGAATTAAATTAAATTTATATTCTTTAAATTATTTTTTGAAAACTAAAATAATTTTAGTAAGAAATAATCAATACTCTTACTGGATTATTTTTAGAAATAATTTCAATTTTATTTTTCGGAGTTATTTGCAATTCTTTCCAATAATGACCAATGAACGGGCTCGTATATTAATTTTAGCAACAGTTATTTTTAAAATTGCAAAAGCTTATAATGTAGAAACGACAACCTTGGTAAATTTAAATGAGACCATGGTAATGTCACCAGATCAAATAATAAGTCTGAAAGAAAGAAAACTGAAAGGATTATCGGAAGCAGAGTGTAAAATAATGTATTCATTCACGAAGTCATCGAAAGCTTTCGGGAATTTGTCTTATGAAGTAAGTCAAATTCCTTATTTTATAGTTTTCAACTGTACAATTAACATGCGTGAAAATCTGTACTGACGCCATATTGACATATTTCAAACTTTGAAAGTGTGAAGTTGTAAAAATAATAAAATTTAAAAATACTCATTTTTATAAAAATTTTGCCAATTTCAATTCTTTTTGTACGAATTTAGGAAGCCTCGACATTTTTTGCCGAAATTGATGCGTGGGATCCTCCAGACGAATTATCGAAGGGCTTTCCATATTATCTTGCTGGATATGATTATGAGCGGAGACCAAGTAATTATTGAAATGAGTGAAACGAATATAACGTATACTTACCTATAGGGAAGTATTTTAAAACAATTATTGCTAATACAAATTTAAAAAATTAATTAATTGTTTTAGTATGGGCAGCCGAAATTGGAAGATATGATGTTCGAAGCATTGTGGAGCAAGGTCAAGAAAGTATGGACAATCTAGAAAAATACCTGTTGAAGTTCTTTGTCAATGCAATTAAAAGGTGAAATTTTTGTTTAAAAAATTATGATTTTAAAATATATTTTTTAAAATGTTTTGTGATCTCTTTTGTTAGCTTCATAGAGGTTGACAAGCCCGATGATGAAATAAGGCAAGCCGTTCTTATTGGAGATATGGAACATTTTACCACCAGACAAATTTCTTCAGTTCCAAGTACTTCTTAATGTGTATATTATACGTATAATGCTATTATTTAGAAGTATTGCTAATATTTTTATCGTACGGCTTTGAGTATAAAAACTGAATCTGAAGTAAAAAATAAAGTATTGTTGAATGGGCTTTTTCTTTAAAAATACTGGTTTAAAATAATATATTTTTGTATTTTTAAATACAGCCGTGGCATTTGGAATCGTCTTAGTTCGAAAATACATTGACTTGGTGTTGCAGGGGATTGGGAATGTTGTGTGGATAAATAGTAAGTTTTTATTGCCGACGATTTTATTGAATTAATTATGACTATAAAAATTGTACCTGCTAAATTGCTTGATCTACATATGTACATATATAAGTAATGTGATTCATCCAAATAATTATATTTGTTTAATTCCCAGCAAATTACCCAACAAAGGTCCTCATCGATTTGTTTCGTCCATATGCTTCCCGAGCCATTGAAAAACTGGAAACTTACGGAACAAATAGAAACAATTGGCTTCCAAGGTTACTCCGCCTCTTTCCTATTGAGCTTCTACCTCCCTGGTATGGGGGCAGTCCAAATTTTAAACCTTTGGAGGTATATGGTTAAGAATAATCCTTAAATAATAATAATAAAAATGAATTGTAATGATGTCGCCAAAATAATTTACTTTTGGATTAATTGGTTGGACAGAAATTTGGACAAAAACAATAAAATGTTTTATAATATTATAATAATAGCGTTGCTTTGTATTTTTGCTCATTTATTATTTCGAAGTATTCAGCATTTAATTATATTCATAATCATAAATCCTTCCATTTATCATCATTTTACATAGTCACTTCATTCGTGTTACATACAAAATAAATAGATTATAAACAAGTACAAAATATCCTGTACTGAATAAGTAAAGTTTAATCAAGATCAAGGAGCAGTCACCAAAGAAAAGCATGGTCTGCAGAAATTACTATACACAAACCCATAAAGAAGAAAGATAAAACTTCAAGAGGAAAGAAATTCCAATAAAAATATTATCCATTTAGTGTTTACATTTTCTTTTAGAGCGAAGATTATTACAATTTTTTTCTTCGCATTACCATTGATTACTTGCTCTGTTGATATTCAAGAGACATAATTTCTTCAAAAAAATGGGAAGAATAAAGATTTTAATTAGTATTTTGGCCTGTTTGCCTATGTTTATTAACTTTATTGATTGCAACGTAAGGGTCTGCTAAATTTTCCCGACCAATCTATCTTCTTTAATTTTTTTACATGTATAAAATAATAACATGCACATATAAAGCTTGTAATATAATGTTTTTCTTCATAGTTGCCATATGGAGGATCTCAGCTTGTTAATCACGATCGAGGCTTGAATGGCGAAGGTAAATAATTATATCACAATTTCCGACACCTTGGGGTATTCCCAGCTTGTATTATAACGTCATGTTTTGTGCTATTAAATTTTTTTTTACTAATTTTACAGCATCAGTCAGTTACTATGTATGGTACGACCCAAATCCTTTGATGTCCAATGCCATCCCGCAAAAATATTTTTCTAGGGTTAAACCTCAGACAAGACTTTGGACTGTGATGAAAAAGGCCGGGAGGGCAAACGGAAATTTAAAGTGCGTAAATATTCATAGAGTTAATGAGGATTTAAGGAATTTGTTTTTAATTTAATATTTCTAGCAAGCGGTCCAAAACAAGAATTATATACCTGCAATAATAACGAATTAAAACTGTTTTTTTCAAATTTTAATGCTATTTGGTTAAATTTTTTAATTATTTACTACTTTTAATTTAAAGGCTCCGGTACATTCAATTTCCATTCGGTAAATACGTCACCAGCATCGGCGGATTGAAGGAAGACCAAGGAAAAAACTTGCATTGGATGATGTACAAACTGCAAGAGCAACCTGATCCTTCTAATCCTCCCAACAGTAGTTTCATATCTTCTCAAGGTGAAATGAATTTAGGAAATATTTCCAATTGATTTACATCGTACAAATTTTTGTGTAGGGAATTTATCTCTGTACATATGTACATGCATAGTAAAATACGCTAAGATTTTCATCGCTCTCTTGGCAAAAACGCTGATTATTGACATTTTTTATCGTAAAATTAATTATAACTAAATAAAAATATTACAAGACACAAAAATCAAAAAGTTAAACAATCAAATTTATTTAAAAACATTTAATTCCCATTTCTCAATACATAGGTGTCGACACTATTCGGATCAGCCATAATGACGTTTACCTCTTCTGGAGGAACCATTTCTCGCACTAGAATATTTCCGTAGATGGTGCCAAAAAACAGTGGAATTAACCATCTAAATACAATTTTGTAACAATTAAAATTCAATTTTAATTTTTTTCAAAAATTGTTTTTATGCCCTATATGATTGCAATTTTGAATGTAATAATAATTTCTATTATGTCAAATTTTTTCAACCAATTAATTGATCGTAAATTTTGTCGTTATTCTTTGTCGCTTTTTCACGTGAACAAGCACCTGCAATATTTACATAATTTTGCTGTATATTTATAAAATTTATGGACATTTGTTACAGCGGATAAATTTCAGTACATTTTTTTGTAAATTGTCCATCCCATTGTATCCTTCATTTCTGCATAAATGGCATATTTTATGCTATGAAATTGTCTGTTGATATTAGTATTTTTCTTAAGGAAATTCATCATCAAGCCAAGGTCCGTGTGTCCGCACTAATATGCAACTTTGTTGTGCAAAAAGGGAAATATCGATCGATCCACGAGGATTTATCTTTATATATATTGACGAGAAACGTCTGTCATTTCCCAGACAAGTTTTGAA